>APFE031175990.1:59599-108363 GCA_000404065.3 Pinus taeda
AAGTGGGCCACCAAGTGGTACAATCAAAAGAAGACCCTCAAGGAAAAATACAAAAGATTAAAGCAAGAGCTCCATGACCAGAAAGATGCCCAGGTGAAAAAGAATGTAGACACATTGCTCAAGGCAACAGAGGTATAGGCAGGGATCGAGTTTAAAGGAAGCACTTCAGGGTTAGCATGAGGACATGCTAATTCATTAAGTCGGGGAGAGATGTTGGTACCATTCTATGACCCCTTTTTCCCTCCCAAAACATGACAATTACCTACCTCTTTTCATCATTTATCCCTCAGATGCCTTGGAAATTGATTAATTAATAGTCTTATAGTTGTTGAATTGCATTTAAATTGATTTAAGGGTTTTTTGTTAATAAATTAGGAGTTTTTGGGCAAAATGACTACAGGAAGTCCCCACAACCTGTAAATGGCTTATTGTTTGACATGTGGCATGACATCCAGGCCAGAGCGAAAGGTATGGGTGAAAAGTGGAATGTCCAAGCATGGACAAGCACCTATCCCGCAGCGGAAACAACCCTCCTACATGCGCGGTCAACGACTGGTCAACTATGGCATGTTGGCGACAAAGGCAACAACAGCACACAGTCACAGTTCAAATCGATTTTTAGTTGTTTCCTTTTTTTTATATGTGTAAGCTAGGATAGAAACATTTTGTGTTTTGGTAAAAGCGGCAACAGCCACTCATGGATGAACATCCATTTTCAAGGGATGTGAACCATATGTAAATATAAGTCTGAACCTGGTTATATGTTCGTTTTACGTTTTACTTGTTGCTTCATGAACAGAGCTTCGATTTAATATAAATAAGACTTGCATTATAATCACAGTGCATTGTTTTAATACGGTGATCGTGGGATAACAAGCTCGGTATACCAAGAACGCGGACGGGCCCTGCGTACATGGTATACTGTTGTCATTTTAATTGTGTTTACACTGTCATTTTAATTGCGTTTACAGTGTCATTTTAATTGTGTTTACAGTCAGAGCATTTGATTGGTCTTTGATATTGATATATATGCACAGTGATTAAATCGATGTTTATATTTATGGATTTATGAATGCGTTGTTTATATGTTTATGCATGCGCTTGAATAGACTATCATTTGGATCGTGAATTATATCCTATAAGGGATTCGATCCATGGTTGCCTTGTAAAGCACTGTCATGGACTGTATGCTTACGGTTTTTCACTTTGCATGATTGTAATGAATGTTCATGAATGTTGAGTAGCATTGAACAGAGGTTTTATGCTTGATGTATCCGTAAGGAGACCAAAACCTTTAATTACAGTGATACACAGCATGATATAAATTGAATCTTAGCTGATAATGATACATAGTTTGATGCTTAGTTAATATTTGATTGATAGTTTGATATTAGATCAAGTCACAGCATTGTAATTAGGAAGAGTAGGCTTAGATTAGATCCTTTATGTCTATATATTTTAGGCACACGCCTCTAAGTCTACGCACCCTGGTCGATAATAAATTTAGCCCAGTCTAGCACCCTAGATAGGACACTACACTCTGGAAACACTCTGGCTGATTCGTGCATAGTACAAAAGCTTGGTAAGCATAAAAAAATGACAGGATGGGAGTTGAGATTGATCGTGCAAATAGGAGAGAATGAGATGGATCAGGTTATCTTGGACTTGGGGTCAGACGCGAACGTACTACAAAAATAGACTTGGGAGTGAATGGGGAGAACTGTGCTACAATGGTCTCTGATTTAGCTAAGGATGGAGAATCAGCAAAATATCATCCCCATGGGGTAGATGCAGGGGGTGACTGTAGATATTGAAGGTGTGAGCGCACTTGTTGAATTTGAAGTAATAGAAATTGTGGATGACAGCAACCCCTATACTGTGCTCCTTGGAATTGATTGAGATACTGATATAAATGAGGTAATCAATCTAAAGAAGTTGAAGATGATATTTGAGAAGAAATCACTTTACGTAATAGTACCCCTAGATCTTGCTAAGGGATCTCGATATATTGAACCAGTCCGCGATTATGAGAGCGATGACGGTCTGGACTATATCTATAAGATAACGACATGAGACCATGATTGGTTGAATCCAACCGCAGATGGATGAATTACATGGGATCGCAAGAGTTCATGCACCTCAGACTCTAATGAAGAATTAGAGTGCTACCAGAATCAGTTACATGCGGTAACTACACTGAGATATAACATGATGACCCGGTCGTTGTGTTGTGTGTCATTGGAGGTAAGAAATCTGCCTACTTATGATGGATTGAATGATGTAGATATCTTTTTGGATGCATTTGAGAGGGGGGTACCAGAAAAGCACCACTTCTAGGCGTTAGACTGGGCCCTACGTGCTACGCTTGCAAGGTGGTGGGGTACGCACAAGGGAAGCTTTGATGATTGGCATGGACATAGGAGGATGATGAGAACACACCTTGGGAAGCTGAAGGTGCAAATGATAGACAAGTATTATGGATAGGATGATCCATGCGTGCACTTGGCTAAATGGGTTCAGGCTTATGGAGAGAAGCCCCAACCTGAATGGGTGCACTTGTTCTGTCATACCCTGGATATCATCCCGAAGAATTGGTATGTAGAAAAAGCGCTCTGCCGTGATATAGGTGAATGGGATATTTTGCACGAAGGATTCATAATGACCTTCAGATTTGAAGACGGGTTTGACTGTATTGATGAGGTGCTACAAGAAGTAAAAGCATCTATCTTTAGGATACTGCAAGATCCTTTGGACCTGATTCATCCTGAGTGGGCTACTCAAGTGAGTCATGTGCTAGAATGCTATAATGTAATCGCTCAAGAAGAAGATAAGGATCTGTGAAATATTAACATCCTTGAAACAGAAGGTCATCGTGAGGTTGAAGGACTGCAGGTTGAGAATCCTGA
This sequence comes from Pinus taeda, assembly GCA_000404065.3. Taxonomy (NCBI): domain Eukaryota; kingdom Viridiplantae; phylum Streptophyta; class Pinopsida; order Pinales; family Pinaceae; genus Pinus; species Pinus taeda. The sequence continues at coordinate 62,506 of APFE031175990.1, forward strand.
TATAACCACACCACTGAAAACAAAATAGGTAAACATTGGTATGGAGGCAGAGCCCAAATTCATGAAGATTTGGGATTACTGGATGACACGACGGTGGATAAGGTCACTGAATTGCTCCACAAATACCATGATTTATTCCCTACCAAGTTTACAGACTTAAAAGGGATAATCGGGGACCTATGTGTTATGAAAATCACATTAAAGCCCGATGCAAAGCCGATTAAGCAAAGACCTTACCATCTCAACCCAAAGTATAAGGAGAAGTTCTACTTAGAGCTATACAAGATGCTCATGGCAGGCATTATTGAGCCTATGGAAGAATCTGACTGGGTAAGCCCAATAGTGGTATAGGAGAAGAAGCAGAAGGATGAAATAAGGATATCCGTGGATCTCAAAAAGTTGAATGACACTTGCATACATGATCCTTTCCTGACTCCATTCACTGATGAAGTGTTGGACAATGTAGGTGGCCAAGAAGCATATTCCTTCACTAATAGGTTCTCAGGGTACCACTAGATCAAAATCGCACCAGAAGATAGGAGAAAGACAACCTTCATGACTGAGTGGGGTTGTTTCCAGTACACTGTAATGTCGTTCAAGTTGAAGAATGTGCCTATGATTTTCTTGCACGTAATTGTAGCTGCGTTCAAGGAGTTTATTCTTAAGTTCCTCGAAGTATAATTTGATGATTGGACTATGTTTGGGCTAGTGAAATACCATGTAGCAAGCTTGCACCTGATGCTAGATACCTGTCAAAGATACCAAATCATGCTTAATCTAAAGAAGTGCTTGTTTTGTGTTCCTCTTGGGACCCTGCTGGGTCATGTGGTTTGCAGACAGGGATTGATGGTAGACCCTATGAAGATCGTGGTGATAATGAACTTGGAGATGCCAAGGAGTTTGAAACAATTGTGTGCTACCTTAGGACATACAGGATATTACAAAAAGCTTATCAAAGTCTATGCCCAAATCACCGTGCCTATGGAGAAGTTGTTGAAGAAGGATGTCACGTTCTGCTGGAACAAGGACTGTAAGAAGAGCTTGGATGTATTGAAAGAAAAGATGGTCACTGTGCTGATTTTAGTATTTCCATATTGGAAGAAGGAGTTTCATGTACACGTCGACACGTCATATATAACGTTGGGAACAATACTGACACACGCTAGTGGAGAAGGCTTAGACCATCCTATAGCATTCGCAAGCAGAAGGTTATCTAAGGAAGAAAGGAACTATTCCACCATCGAGCACGAAGGGTTAGCTATAGTATATGTCCTCCAGAACATTAGGGACTACTTGCTGGGAGGCCACTTTAAGATGTATATGGACCACTCCGCACTAAAGTACCTATTCAATAAGCCTGTGTTGGGGGGAAGAATATGCAGATGGCTATTATTGTTCCAAGAGTATGATTTTGAAGTTATTGTGAAGCCTAGACAACTAAATGCGGGAACAAACCATTTGTCGCACATCAAAATAGGGGAAGAGCCCACTAATTTGGAGGAGAAATTGCCTGACACGTAGATATTTGCAGTGTGTGTCTTGGATGGTCATTTTGAGGATATAATAGACTTCCTAATGACAAGAACTACCCTCAAGGGATACACCATCCAACAAAAGAAGGAATTAGTGGTGTGCATAGCAGATTTTTTTGTCATTGCTATACATTTGTACAAAATGGGGTCTGATGAGATATTGCAACGATATGTACCCAAGTTTGGAAGAAGCAGCATCCTCGTGGATGCTCATGGGGGTGCTGCGGGAGGAAATTTTGTAGGGAGAGTGACCACATAGAACATTCTACATGCAGGGTTATGGTGGCCAACCCTCCATCAATATTCAAAAGCATATTGCAAGGTGTGTGATGTGTCTCAAAGGACTGGCAAGCCATCGTGGATGGATGAGATGCCTTTGAATCCACAAATTATGTTGCAACCCTTTGAGAAATGGACAATAGATTTTGTGGGACCCATTCAGCCCCAAGGAAAGACAGGAGCAAGGTATATTATCACCACAACGGAGTATTTGACTCGTTGGGTGGAGGCACAGCCTGTGAAGGATTGCACATGCGCGACTGTTGCAAAGTTCCTTTTTGAACATGTACTGATGTTATTTGGTTGTCTAAAGATATTAATGAGTGATCACGGTATGCACTTTCTGAATGAGATGATTAGCATGCTAACAAAGGAATTTCAAGTATATCACCAGACGAGCACACCTTATCACCCGCAGGCTAACAGGATGGTGGAATCATTCAATAAAGTGCTAGAGAACACGTTGATGAAGGTTTGCAACTCTCAGTGAAGTGATTGGGACCTACATATACCTGTAATACCATGGGCTTATTGGACGACATGTAAGAACATGACTGGACAAACTCCCTTTAGGCTTGTCTATGGTGTTGAAGCAATAATTCCTATGGAATATATTGTGCCTAGTCTGTGCATAGTGGCGCTTGCAGGTATGACAGATCATGGAGCCCTCGAGGAAAGGCTCGCACAACTGGATGAGATTGAGGAAGAGATATTTCTAGCGGGATCTCACTAACAAGTCAAAAAGAAGCACGAAAAAGCATGGCATGATCGACATATTAAGTTGCGCACCTTTAAGGTAAATGACTTGGTTTTGTTATATGACAGCAAATTTGATAAATTTATGGGGAAATTCAAAATGCACTGGTTAGGACCCTATGTCATTAAGGAGATTATCGATGGAGGAGCGGTGTAGCTAGTCAAATTGAATGGAGATCCCTTCCCAGGCAAGGTGAATGGTAGTCGATTGAAGCCATACACTAGCGGTGTGGCCATGTGACTAGATGAAGGTAGCATAGTCTTAGTGCTTCAGGCAGCTAAAAGGAGGCGCTAGACTATAAACTACACTGCCTGCATTGTGGGAGCTACGTGATTGGAGGATTTTACGAAGCAAGGAAGTGTCACGAGGTTTGCGGCAGTGAGAAGGGAGCTGTGCTACGCATGGAGAAATCGTGCAGGATGGCTGGAAAGTGACCGTTAGAGTCACTGTTCATGATTTGACGGTAGAAGTGCGATCAAATGGAGCGGGGGCCGGCCTTTAAGATGAAGTTTATGGCTCATGTCTTTAAAAATCTGCCACCAATCCCACATTAATGAATTGAATTTGGGGGGAGCAGTCAAATTTGAATTCAAAATGCCCTATAAATTACAAATGGCTGGCCAGTGAAAAACACTTGGCATTTTGAGAATTGTGTTGTTGAGCTTTCAGGCACTCATGAACCAAGAATTCTTTGAGGCTTTAAAGGTACTCCAGCATTTGCAAACCTACCAGAGATGTTGCGAGTACTGTTGGAAAGCGTTATGTTTGCCCCCGCAGAAACTATAAACATTGAAGAAATATTAGAGGAGTCGGTGTCGGAAATGGAGATAGAGGCAGAAGTAGTTGCTCCGAAAGTGGTCGAAGTATTTGCAAAGGTCCCTAAATCACCGAAGACACCAAGACCAAATCTGACCCCAAGCAAGGAAACTGTGAAGAACAAGAAGGGAAAGCAGTCTGCCATACCGGTGTGCATTGCCAAGGAGAAACCCACCGAAGCCCACCGCACAAGAGAAGGGAAAAACTATAAATTTGGAGGTAGAGGAGGAGGTGAAGACATCCCGATGGATGATGAGGATGTAGGAGTTGAAGTGGAGGAGGTTGAAGCCCAGTGTGTGGACCCTATTACTCGATTGCTTGAGTATGTCCCTCCACACAAGCCCAAGACATGGCAGCCGAAAGACATCGATGAAAGCAAGACCCCCCTTACAAATGCCTCTGCTAACTGACGATATTGTTTTCGACGGACCCCGCTTGGCGCAAGTGCCACTGCTAAAACTTGAGGACTGGGACTTGGTTGATCACGAGAAGTTCCCACACTTGGCAACTGAGTAGTTGATGCACCGCATCATTGATACAAACACTGGAATGACCACATTGGAGCTGTGAAGGTGGCTCCAAGGAGTAAACAAGGGAGGGTTGCTTAACCTGCTTTGGGTGCCGCACTAAAGCCACACCCCAGTGACATTATTGGTCATCAATCAGCCACTATGCTTGGTGCATGATGGGTGTCTGTGGCTAGAAGAGCCAATACCCATCATAGATATATCGATTCATCGGATAACGGGAATGTATTACACAGGGGAGAATCTAGCCATGATATTTGGTAGAAAAGGTGGAGAGCAGGCCCTCATAGATTCTATGAAGGAAAAGTTTAAACTAGTGAATAAGTTGCATGGATATGCTATATCCAGCATCTGTGACCCTATTGTTAAGGTAGCCACACAAATCTTAGTAGGGGAGGTGATGAGAAAGTGTCATGTTGATGAGGTGTCAGTGCCTATCATCGTGCTAGCAACCCAATGTGTCGAAGGAGTCCAGTTCAACTAGTCATACTACCTTCGGGGAGAGTTTCAAGTCAACTGTCGCTAAGCGCAAGAGCTCAGTACGATGTTCCACTATGCGTGGCTCTTGCTGTCAATTGTGTTAGTAGCGTGGAAGCTTCCAAAGGACATCCAGTTCCCTTCGGTCATGCCAGACCTCTGAGAAGCAGTGAAGTACACTTCGTTGTGGGCAACCAAGGATGTGTAGCGAGTTAAGGACAACAAGATCTTCTGGATCTTGATGGAGATGAACATCCACATGGATATCAATCACAAACCGCGATTGTCACCTATAGTGTACGCCAACCTGCAGGGCTATGCATAATTTAAAGCAGAATTCCATCATGTGTCCATCAAGGTGTGGAAGGACCCTGCACAGAAATGGTATGACTTACCTTATCTCGCAACGGATGACACCATTGACACAATGCTTGATCAATGGTCAGTAGAGTGGCACTCTATAATAGACTTGGTAGTGGGAGGAAGCAATTCCACCGCGTAGAGGAAGAAGGAGTAGGTGAAGCTTAAGATGACACAGCTATCCAAGAAGAGGAAAAAGGAGGTCACTAATAAGGCCTAGGCAGAGCGCGAGGTCATGCTGTAGACAGTGAAGAAGACAGGTGGGATAGAGCGAGGCTTTGACAAAGGCATAAGGTTGCCTTCACTTGAGACTGAGGAGGAGATAGATAAGCAGCATGGCGCAGACCCTCAGGAGACGTCTGCCCACATCAAGCACCCAAGAGAGTTGGAGAAAGGAGGGTTGAGGAAGAAATCGAAAGCTACCAAGACATCACTAGACCCTATTACGCTAACATAGGGCGACTTGCATGATATCGGTGACATAGTGAGGGATGTCATTGTGGAGACCCAACAATAATTTGAGCAACAACAACAAATCATATTGGGGGTTATCCAGATAGGGTTGCAGGAGCTGCAGACCAATGTGTCGCTGGCTAGCACAGTGTTTACCAGCCTAGCTATTGGCACTTCAAAGGCTATCAAGATGTTGCACGCAAAGGCCTCCAGCATGATCATGTTGCTTGGCAGAGCACTGACCACAAATAATTAGGCTGACAGGCCCACTGTCATCATCCTAAAGGGAGTAGAGTTGAATCTGGCAACACTCCCGTGTGAAGTGCTCCACCTCTTGTAGGATCAAGTGATTGTAGAACTGAGGGCCCGTGAGCATCACGCCCTCCAAGTAATTAGTGAACACTAGATCAAAAACAAGGAGATGGTGCTACAACAAGATTCTGCCATCACCACTAAGACCGAGGTGACCAATTAGAGAAAGCACATTGTAAAGGTCATCGAGGAGGCATGCCGAATGATCCCATAATTGGCCATTCTGGAGGAGGAGCCAGTTGAGGTGCGCATCCACAAGCTGGCCACAGGGGTATGTGACACTTGTACTGAGATGGTGAGGGTTCAGTTGGATTTGAACCTATAGATCATAGAGTTGCAATTGAAGGCCTAGCCTTCAACTCTACCAGAAGTGAAGGAACAACGAGTGACCGTTATCACAGAAGCAGTAGCGTCGGTCGATAGTGTAGTAGCAGACTGCACACAACTTTTTGAGCAGTCCTTTGAGATCTTAACAAGCTTGCAGAAGGAACCCAATGTCCATCGATTAGAGATGGAAGCGTGTGAGCTACAGTAGCACTATGATGAGGTTAAGGGCATAGCGTGAACCGTCGTGCTGACACACAGACTAGTGAAGCTGCAGGAGGCCAAGCAGCTGAAGGAGGTGGATGCAACGCTGCATAAGGAAGTAGTGTTGAAGGCAAGATTGATGCCCTGGCTGGATGAGGCTTACATAATGACAGGATCTATCAAAGGCAAGCTTGGGACTCTACAAGTGACACAGCAAAAGCTTCAGGCTGACAACACAGGAGCAGTGACTGAGTAGAAGGTTGAAGATGTGAAGCAGGCGGCAACTCAGTGCACGACCAAGGTTGTGGTCATATAGGTTAAGCTAGAAGGGCTTCATGCAAATATCTCCACACCTGCCAAGTGACTCGAGGGCGAGTCACAATGTTTGTGTTGGGGGCCTGTTGGGAACGGGATCCCCCAAGGACAGTTTTCGGGCTAAAAGCCCCCGTTTTGGTCAGATTTTATAACAAACTTGTAAAGACTCTACATTTTGTGGCTGCGAAGCATGAAGATGTCAAGAGTTATAAAGGGTTGTCAACCCTTAGTTTTGTAAAGTAAATTCAACTGTAAAATATTTACCCATGGTCCGCAGACCATGGGGTTGTATAAAATGAGCTAAGCTCTAAGTAGTTTTAAGGAAAGGCAATGAAGAATATAGTCATAGCTCTAAAGTAAGAAGTCTAAGTTTTGGGTCGTAGTGTAGGTAGAGGCTCTGCAGCTGAGTGCACAGAGGCCTAGGGTGGAAGTCCACAGCTAAGTGCATGGACCCTTGCAGTTGTGTGAGCAAGGTAGATAGAGACTGTAATCACTTAAAGATATCAATAAAGATAAGTATTCTACAAATTCTATGTCTTTGTTCTGATTAATGCATCTTGTCATATAATGTATGAATTTCCTTTATAATTCTTATTTGATGCGCAAATGTGTATAATTATGTTGGATAACTGAACACAAATAAGAACATTTGTTTACGTGGTGCTAAATATGAGTATCTAATAAGATAAGTAAAACACTTAGACTCGTTTGGGAATCTGCATGGTACGCTGCCCTAGCAACGTGAAAGTATCTAAACCAAAGGTAAGGGCTATGTGAAGGCCAGTCGTACTCTTTCACGGAGGTATCAAAGGGAGGACTAAGGTGTTAGGAAAACAGAGCCCTAGAACTTAGCGACCTATGCGAAAGTAGGAATAGAAGGAGCAAACCGACATCACGACCATCTTAGGGTGTGGAAACTTGGTTCTAGCATCCCCTGATACTGCTTCAGGTGAGACTTCATTCCGCGCTCCACGGGCTGATGCCGAAAGGGCCAGTAGTGTATGGATTTTTTTGGATAACTAACATTGAATCTAGGTCAGGCCCCCTCAAGCCAACACCACCCGTCACATGGTGGGGGCCAATAGGTAAGAAGGAAATCTAGTGACAAAACTATTTTTTGACTTTTGAATTTTGTGCAATTTTTTTGTTACTGTGAAAACAATTTGACACAAGCTCTGACATGACACAAAAGTGGCCCCTATTCGTCCTAAGGTTATGCCTCGACATGTGAGGCATGATGAGCAACTACCTGGGACTAGAGCAGTAGCAAGGGCTATGATAGTCGTTGAAGAGGGAGATGACACTCATAGTCTCCGCAAGGTTGCTAAGAATATCAGAGGTCTTAGCATGGGTGTGTCGACTCTTTCCATGAGAGAGATACCAATACACTTACAGTGGCACACAGTGGGCGTACCACATATATTTTTTGTGCCTCTTAGGATGTTAACTAGGGCAATGATTTGTTACCATAATCAGCAGGCTAAGAAGGAGTAGCGAATTTATGATAACCATAGGGTGCTAATGTCAATCTCAATGAAGCCACTTTGTATAAAACACCCAAGTTTTCGGAATTTTTTGGATGTACAAGGCTGGAAAACAATGTACATATATATACAAATCTCTTTTGGTAATTTTTTGGTTTATTTGATGTTTTTTATGTAAATTTTGCAATGAAAATGTACACACATGCATGTAACTAAAAATAATGTGAAAGATGCCATTCTAATACACAGTTCTCTAATGAATAAACTAATGCATTAGATTCACTTGGAATGTGTTCATAAGTAAGAAACTCAAAATGACATTCCAAAAGCCTAACTCTTAAAAAATGATGCAATAAAATCGGATTACAAATGTGGTAATGAATGTTCAAATGCATAACAACGAGTTGGGAGTCTAACCTGACCACTAAATTTGAAATCTCGAGAGAAATAGACTCTGTAAGGAGTTCAATTATAGACATATACTCAACAATATTTTTGGTAGCATGACCAAGGAAGATTCCACTAGAACTAAGTAGCTCTGACTAAGGTGTATAAAGTACCTAAGTGGATGATGAAACACGTCGTTTGTAACAACTGGCACCATCCGCATATCCGATATATGGCAAGAATGAAGTGTATATTTGTGCAAAAAGAAACATGCATGATACAAAAATCCAAATATCTCTAAAAGAAATCAAGCACACCAAAAATGAACAAAACATATATACATGAAATTACGAATCATACACCTAGTGCAGCACTAGGGATAATACCTTTTAAGATAGAGCCCATTACAGAGATCAGTGAGCAGGATTCCATCACAGTCCTAAAATTCATAGGCTCCTTTAGAAAGAACCTTAATGACAATATAGGGACCAATCCACAATGGTTGAAGCGTTCCTACCCCTAAGAAGTCATTCTTTTGATCATAAAATAAACAAGATCACCCTCTCGATAAGAACAAAGCTTAGCTCATTTGTCATATTGAGATTTGACTCATGTTTGTTCACTTTGAGAGATATTGTAGCGTCTTAATGAGTCTCATCGAAATGATATAGTGATAAAAAGTGTTCCTCTTTGACAACAGTGTTGGGGAGGAGTTCAATAACTAGTTTTAGTTATGGGATTTGGCACTCGATTGGAAGAACTACTTCCAGACCATAAAAAAGTTGAAATAGTGTGAAGCATATAGCATTTTTTACTGACATACAATATGCCCAAAAAGAAAATTATAACATTCTATGCCAGTTGGTTTTGTGATTTCCTACTAGTCAACAGATCATTGTCTTGAGGATGCCATTGACTGCTTCGACTTGGGAATTAGCATATGGGTAGTACGATGACAAGTGATATTGGAAAAAAACAAGCATATAAGTTAAGTTAGACATCATGTGGTTCTAGAAGTGGGAACCATGGTTTGTAATGATTATGCAGGGCACACCAAAGCGGGAGATGACCTGATTGAATACGAATAATGCGACAGTCTCGTGATAAGACTTATAAGTAGTAATACCTTTAGCCAATTTAATGAAGTAGTCGATGGTGACAACAATGTAACTATGACCATTAGCTAAAGTGGGATTATAAGTGATTAATTATATTCCCCATTTAGAGAAGGGACCAACAAAAACTACCACGTGTAGGGGGGCAAGGGGCACGTGCATTTCCCTTGTATAAATTTGACAAGGGTGACACTACTAGACTACAATAATGTAATATTTAAACAAATTGGGCCAGTAGTATCTCACGCACAAGATATTTTGGGAAGTAGCCATGCCCGAAAGTTGACCACCACATGCCACAACATGGAAGTCATTAAGAACATATTTCACTTCATTGTGGGTCAGAAAACGTTGAAGAACTGAGTCAGTACCACGATGATACAAGGTATTGTTTATCACTAACTAGTGCTTGGTTTGGCAGTGGATGCAACAACGATCATATTTCGATAAATTTGGGTGGAATTGTTGGGTCTGAAGATACACAAGGATATCTTCGTACCATGTATCAGAACAGTCAACCATAGAGACTAATTCATCTAGAATGGGATCATGGGCTACCTCATTTGTGTTGACTTTGGGAAGATCCGATAATAGCTCTACAAAAACTAAATATTTCTTTGACATAGTAGTGGTGAAGGCTAAATCAAAGTGTTGGAGGATAACTATCCACTTGAAATACTTACACCCAATAATTTGACAAGACAAAATATGTCTCATAGGGTTCTCCAGGGTGACTACATTAGCTTGACGTAAAAAAATATAATGTCGGAAGTCGTTGATAGCAAAAACGATTGCAAATGAAGGTTTCTACACATGTGAATACCTAATTTTGGGTTTATCTAGACCTTTTGAGAGGTAATAGATCACATGCTCACTATGATCATCATCTTCTTAAACCAAAACCATACCAATGGAGGATGGCGAGGCTGCAAGGGATAATAAAAATTCGTGTTAGTAGTCAAGAGGGTTTAGTAGTGGGGCTAAAGTAAGAGCCTTTTTCAAGGCATCGAATGATCTTTGAGCTTGATCGTCCCATAAGAAGGGAAATCCTTTATTTGGTAATTGCATGAAACCTTTTGTTAATTCAACATAGTTTATAATGAAATGGCATAAGAATTTTTCCTTCCCCTGCAAACTTTGGAGTTGAGAAATGGATTGTGGTGGGTGCAATAATAATCACCTTAACCTTACTGGGATAAAACCATATCCCATGTTTTGATACAATGAAGCCAAGAAAACACCTAGGTTTGACAAAGAACGTGCACTTATGGGGATTCAAATGGATATGGTAGAACAAATACCTAAGAAAAATAGCTAGGATATGAGCTAGGTGTTGAGCTTGGTGCTTGGAATGAGCAGGAAGTTCATCCAAGTATTCATAAATGATATGTTTGGTATCATAAAAAGTGTAGTCCATTTCTCTCTAAAAGTGGCACTCGTATTCTTAAGACCAAATGGAATATTTCGACATGCAAAGGTACCCTAAGGATAGACAATGGTGGTTTTATGTTGATCGACTGGTTTGATAGTGATCTCGTTATAATCCAAGAAGTCATCTATGAGGGAAAATGATTTACATCCAGCACAATCATCGATAATTTGGTCAAGGAATGGGGTAGGATAATTGTCTTTGGGACAAGCAGTGTTCAAATCATCGTAATCAGTGCATACTCTGATGGTTACTTATTCTTTATCAATGGGAACCAGATTAGATATCCATTCCATTAGGGGAGCAGTATAGATAAAACTAACATCCAACATCTTTTCAACTTCTATCTTCATGACAGATGTCTTTTGAGGGTGGAGTGGCCAAATTCTTTGCTAGATAGGCTTGCTATCCACATAAACCTTGATCTCATGCCTAATAATAGATGGATCTCTATCGAGAATTTCCTCATAAGACTAAGAAAAAACATTGCAAAATTCCCTAAATAGGCAAGTGAAGTATGAAATATCCTTGAAGGTGCAATCAACTCTAATATGAATGTTTTCCATGATATATGTCTTGATCGAGATGTCAATAAGTAAATTCTTCAAGAGGTTACCTAAGTTAGATTCTGTATTGATCTCATGAATAGTCATATAGGCAAAATGAACATTCTCAGGCTGATCAAAAGATAAGATTTGTAGATATTTTGCATTCAATTCAGATGGGTAAGAGACTAAGATGTGGTGATGAAAATCATCCCAAGTATACTCCTCTAGAGACATGATCTCCATGATAGCCTCATTTGAAGGTAAGACTTCATTAAGGGGATTAGTAGAGGGAGTAATGATGGGAGAGTAAGAGGTACCATCAATTGTAATCAAAGTAGATAGAGAGTCAGATGTAGACAAAATAGCCTGATAATCAAGTTCATTTGGTGACAACAACATCTTCTCTCCATAGGAATCAATGGAAAAATGGGCTTGGAGGATCCAAGGATCCATTGGGCCACTCAAAATAGTAAAGACCATTGACACAATCAGTGAAACCTAGATCTGTGGGATAGGAAAACAACCTAAGAGTGAGGAACCCTTCATAATATTGGTACCAACATTGACGTAAGAGTCATGTATGCCACCTACTAAAGGAACATTTTCGTTGGGTAACAGGTGAAAATCAATGGTGTAGAATGATAATCAATCCACAGTTATAATTTTCCATTAAAAAGGAAAAAGGATGATTCAAAATATCGATGAAACAATGGAATTCATAGCATAGGTCCAACTGCACCCCAAAAATAGATTGTATTCAAGATGATGACTTACGACTGCGATTTCCGTTGTTACCGTTTTCCCACCAAGAGTGATGGGGTATCTAGAAAGGTATCCTTTTGGGATGAAAGTGTGGCCATCAAAAGCTTTAAGGGAATTTGATAGAAGTGAAGGATTGGGCAAACCTAAGGCAAGCCAAAAGGAACTAGCCATGACATGGGTTTACGCACCTTCATCAATGACAATGCAGTGAATTCCTTTTCCTTTCATCATAACTTGCACCTAGAATGCAAGTTGATGGGAGAGGTGAGGTTTAATTTTCTCCATGTCAAACATCAATAGATTGGAATCCTAAGGATCAATCCCACCTATGGCTAAAAGCAAAGGTTTCTATTATGCTTGCAAATTTTGTAATACTTCAAGAGCCGACATAGTAGAGGGTGTTAGAGCTAGATCCTCTATAATACTGTAGTTCTAGGTAGCGTGAGTACATGAATTATGTGTCGTGCTTTGAAGTGTCCCTTTTGGGGGACAAATCACAGGATCAGAATAGGCCTTTCGATATGTATATCATTGGGTAGCAATGGAATGGAACTTGAGGTAGTGTCTGAAGCGTTTGGAAGGGGATTTTCATAGTTTTTAGCTCGTGTTTTTAAATCAACTATCTCAAAGGAATAAATAGATGATGATCCTTCTCTGGAAGGAAGGGGATGTGAGATGTTATTGCCCCCTTTCAGAGGTGGTGGTGGTTTCGATACAAGATACTACTGCTATTGAGAAGGAAAAGGGTTATTAAGGATTGCAGGGGTCTGGCCAGTGCCCTTTTATGAAAGGAAGTTTGTGTAGTTTTTAGAAAATGATATATTACAGAGAAATGGAACACATAAAATATTGCAGAAATAGAAACACATAAAACACATAAAACAAGAGAGACACAGATATACGTGGTTCACCCAATTTGGGCTACATCCACGAAGAAACAGCCAGTTCTTCCTTTTATATTATCCAGCAAAATGAAGAGATACAACCTATAGCAGATCCATTGTAATTCCCTCTTCACTCTCACACAATATCCTCTCTCTTTCTTGCTCAGAATATAGATCTACATAGCCGCAATACAATTTCCTCATATATAGTGAGGGGTTTCCTTCTAGGGAAAAAAAACCTAAATTAAACATAACTTCTATTGTCATATTTCCACCTAATGAATAACCCATATTGACTATGAAATTACAACATTTGACAAGGAAATTTTACATCTATTTTTAGCTTCGGGGGCATTTCCCCCAATCCCCCACCAGGGTGGGGGCTCCAAATAATCAACGTCACCCCCCTGGACCCCCCTGGCACCGCACATAAATGGGCAACGTTTCCACCACATTACGAAATGGGGTCCAATGCGGCGATACCTCTAAATAAAGAAGATAATCAAGCTCCACACCCAACAACACTCTTGAAGATGAGGAAATTTATAGGCCAAAATAGTCCTCAATGCATATCTTGCAAGGGAACTTGGCAACCTTCTCTTTTCCTTCTCATATTTAGCAGTGGCTTCCTGATTGGGGTTATTTTAGGTCATTTTCTACTCCTCATAAGCAACATTATTTTTCTTATTCCTCTTGTTCTTATAGTTGGGTTTTTGTGTAGACTACACAAAGTTGATAGCAATGGTTGGAGGAGCAATAGTTTGGGTAGTATGAATAGGATTGATAGTAATAGACAACTGGTCAGCTTGTCCACTCAAATGTTTTACAATACACCTAGACGTGGTGTTGACAATACCATCAACATAAGCACCAGGCTGTTGAGTACTAGGAGCAATGAAAGTTATTGGGGCATTAGGTATCAAATCCTAAAGAGTGCCAGATTGCAAATAAATAAGATCTAAATGATGGTCATGTCGAGTAGATTGATCTTTAGTAACCACACTATCAATGGAAACATCCTTTGTTATGGGAGGTAGAAGATATTTATAGAACCAATATGCTAAGTGGTAATCCAGAATGGGGGCCTTTACAAGCCTCCGTTGATGTCTCCATTCATGGATGTGATCAGAGATGTGGGTGGAAGTGTCTTGGCATAATGTAGTCAAAAGTTATGTTCTAGTTTCATAAAGGATAGGTAACTGAAAATTCTTTAAAATTACATAGCAAGGGAGTTTAAATTATTCACTGAGGAGGTATTTTCCAGTGTAACAATAAGTAGGAGTTACAAAACAAATATCATGATAATTAACACTAAAAATATCATAGAAGATACTTTCATATATGAAAAAATAACTCAAAGGAAGTTTCTACGTATAAAGATATATGAACTAATATCCACCACAAGAACAAATAGAATTGTATCATTAACAAAAGGAAAAATGGAGGTTGGAAATCTCATGGTGAACTTGAAAATGGTTTTAAATCAACAAATCCTGGGATATGGAATAAAACATACTCTTGATACCCTTATTATTTTACATGAGTGTGAGGCTTGGAATGCAACATTTCCAAAGAGTCCCGGAAAAGGATACAATCAATCGAAAACAAATTTATAATCTACAATACAAAATTAAAGGAAATACACCCTATCATATCCTCCTTATGAAAGCTAGTATTTTCCCCATTTATAGCATGTATATGACTAGGTATTTAATGTATAAGAAGAGGTTGAATAACATGGAAGACAAAGTCTTCCTAAAATTGCTTCAAAATATAACCAAAACCACCATTGCTCAAGTAGGGATGGCATAAGGATGTCCAATATTGGTGAGATCATTGGGGGATAAGACAATAGATCACTTTGCAAAATAAATATGATATTAAAAATATTATTACATCAAAATTTAAGGAGAAATTATGATATTATAAGGAGATATTATAAGAAACTGAGATATTATAAGTAGATGATCAACCTAAATCTTGAAATGAAAAGTATCTATGTCTTGACTAGTATAAAGAAGAAAATAAACATTTTTAAAATAAAAACAAATTATCTTAAACTCCATATAGTGATACTAGGTGTTGGTTGATTCCCAAGGTGAAACTAGGTGTTGGTCAATTCCCAAACCACCATGAGGTGAAAGAATCTATCACCTTTACAACACCAAAAGGGTGGAAGATGAAAATCACTTTCTCTTAGATTGCTAAACATATACTCAAGTTGGGTCTAAATTTCAAAATATTTGTCACACTACCAACCTTCTTGACCTTTTAACTTAGCAAAACTATAATGATATTGGAGAAATTTCCCTTATGTTCTTAAGGAGTAGAATTTTTCTTCTTAAATAATTATGGGTAATCTCTTACCTTCTTGAGGTCTAATAAACCATATTGGGTCTTAGTGGACATTAATTATCATTGTCATCATCGTCATTATATAAAAAATAAGAACTTTACATACTTGATAGGATGTATATAATTGTACACACTTTAAGCAACATTTCACTATATAAATATGATAAAATAGGATACTAAATTTCAATTAATAGTATATTAAATTATCTCATTCCGTGAGAGCTAAGTGGTGACACTAGGCATGATTGTTAATCATACTTTTGACTTAGTTACCAGAGAATCCACAGTAAGAACCATTTTTTGCCAACGTTTCGAATCCCAACCGGGATCCATCATCAGGACCAATTGAATGCTTGATAGAAGAAGAGCTTATTTGAGAGATAAATAGTAAAGAGGACAGAAAATTAAGATGAAGGTCGGCTGTCACTAATTTCCTTTGATGAGAGGTCGGTCAATTTCATTTAATAATTTTTTTTTTTTAATAATAATTTGTATTAATAAATAATTAATACTAATAATTAGTATTTTAAAATTGTTAATATAAATTATTATTAATATAAATTAGAATTATTATTATTATGTAATTATAATTATATTATTATTATTATTAATATTAATAATAAGAACAATAATTTTATTATTATTAATATAAGAATAATAATATCAAAATTATTAATATAATTGTTAAAGATTAGAATTATTACTAACATATATTTACTATATAGATTCCTCTTATATAATAAAATATATTAATATTAATTGTAAATATTAATAATAATAATAATTATTATTATTATTATATATCAATAATGATAATTAACATTAATAATATTAATCTTGGAATATTGAATTAATATTTAATATTTAATATTTATTAAATATAATATGTTTAGAGTTTGGGATTAATATTAAAATTATTAAAATGAATTAATGTTAATAATTATTGCTATATATTAAAATTGATGTTAAACTAATATTAAGAAATAATTAATAAATTGATATAGATTATTATGAATTAGAATTATTATTAACATATTTTACTAATTAGATTCCTCTTATTATAATAAAATATTATTAATATTAATTGTAATAATAATAATAATAATTATTATTATTATTATAGTTAATACTAATAATTAACATTAATATATTAATCTTGGTATATTGAATTAATATTTAATATTCATTATAATATGTTTAGTATAATAGTATTATTAGTGTTCTTCTTTCTTTCTTCTATATATATATATATATATAAAGGAATAGTTATTATTATAATTACATTTGTGAATGATTAATTAGGAACTAATTATGATATTAAAGCTAGGTTACTAATTTATTTAGATTAGAAAGGAGGGCTAAAACTAAGAAGAGTTGGTTACCTTGATTTCTCTGATTAGGGGAAGCCAGCTTCCACTAATCTCCATCCCATTGTCTCTGTTGAGATTATGAGGGTGTTTGATAATTTCGAGAGCTTCTCTGATCTTTCACTTATGTTGTTGTTCCTCTCTAGTGATAATTGAAGCGCTTTCCAAACAGATGTGGTGCTTAGTTTTTGAGGAGTGTTCTGCCAAGGCCGAAGTACGAGATCTTTCATTCTTAATATCAACTCCATGTTCCTTCATTCTAATCTGCAGGGAGCGACCTGTTTCACCAATGTAGCTTTTTCCACATGAGCAATCTATTTTATAGACCCATTTAAGCTGATGTTTATCAATACTATCCTTGACAGATCTCATACCTTGCCTAATAGTTCCAGGGGTGGAGAACTGGGTGCTTATGTTATTCTTCCTTAGGATCTTAGCAATCCTATCAGTAACTCCATGAATATAAGGTAGAAAAACCCTACCACACTGAGGCTGATCACGGGCCTTAGGTTCATGAGATAACATCCTTTTCTTGGCTTTCATTATTGCTCTTTTAATCTCATTTTCTTTATAGCCTAAACCCTGAAAGGTTGAGACTAAATACTTCTTTTCTTCATTTATATGATCAGCGTGACAGATTCGAAGGGCCCTGATGGCAAGAGTGTTTAGAACACCAAATGTTTGAGCTGGGTGATGGTGGGACTCAGCGTGGAGGTAGTTTTCTGTATGGGTTGACTTTCTAAAGACCTTATTCCCAAGGGAGCCATCATCTTTCCAGATGATGAGAATGTCAAAAATGGGATGCTCATGTTTTCTTCAAGTTCCATAGTAAATTTAATTTCTGAAGAGATGGAATTTAGGTGAATAAATTTTTTTTCAAGCTTTGCTTTACCATGAGTCCATTTTATATTGGTATCATCGACGAATCGCTTCCACCATGCTGGCTTTAAGGGGTAAGATTCCAGGGCCTTCTTTTCAAAGTATTCCATGTATAAGTTGGCCACGATTGGTGAAAGGGGGGGTCCCATTGCCACACCAGATGTCTACTCATAATATACTCCTTGGAAGGTGAAAATAGTTGATCGCAAGCAGATTTCAGCCAATCTTACAGTTCCTGGATCAGTAACATCTTTTATAACTTGAATGGCTTCATCAAGAGGAATCTTGGTGAATAAGGACACTACGTCAAAGCTAACAAGGATGTCATCACTTTCCATCTTCTCATTCTTAATAAGATTCACAAAGTCATGGGAGTCTTTGATGAAAGAATCCATGTTTCTGACAAGGGGCTTAAGGATTTTTGCAACATACTTAGCGAGGTCATAGGTAGGGGACCCAATGGTATTAACAATAGGTCTAAGAGGAACTCCTTCTTTATGAATTTTGGGTAACCCATAAATCCTAGGGATGGTTTCACAAGAGGGGATCAATTTCTTTTTTATTTTATCCTCAAGGTTGGACTCCAAAATTGTCTTTTTTACTTCTTTCATAATCTTGGGGATGGGATTATTGCTTAGCTTCTTATAGCTCCCACACCTGAGGTGTTCATTCATTTTGTATACATAGTCTTCTTTATCCAAGATCACCGCTGCTCCTCCCTTATCTGCCTTAAGAACCACAATTTCGTCATTGTTTCGTAGCGTTTTGAAGGCTCTTTGTTCTTCTTTACTCAGATTACTTTTGGGAGCTTTGGCCTTCCTCATAATGAGGGAGAACTCTTGTCTTAATGCTTCTTTATCTTCCAGGGAGAGGTTGTTGATCACATACTCTATGCTACATATCATTTTTTCAATGGGAAGGTTTTTCGGAGAAATTGCAAATCCCAGACCTTTGCTGAGGATGTTCATGGCTACAGGATCCAATTCCTGGGAGGACAAATTTACCACTTTCCTTTTTAATTTTGTTTCAGTAGTGTTAACTGAAGATCTTCCAGTGTTCTCTATACCTATGTTAATCCTGTTTAAATCAGTGTTTTGATCTATATGCGCATTATCATTCTGCGTATTTCTCACATCGTACGCATAACCTAATTCACCGTTTAGGTAATTTTGGGCATCCTTATTGATATGCGTATCTCCGTTCAAGAAATTTTGGGCAGCATTCTGCGTATTGCTCAAACCATTAAACGCATAACCTAATTTCTGATCATTGTTTAGGTAATTCTGGGCATGCATATTTTTGTTCAATAAATTCTGGGCAGTGATGTTCTGTGTATTGCTCACATCATACGCATAACCTGATTCATTATTATTTCCGCTCAAGAAATTCTGGGCAGCATTATTTATGTTCTGCATATTGCTCTCTATATTATATGCATAATCTGATTCATGATAATTTTGGGCATGCGTATTACCTAATTCATGATCACCAGCCGTATTTTTTGATTAGGTTCTGGGCAGTCTGTGTATTGCTCTTCACCTCACCTGCGTTATGCTTGTTGTCACATGGCTCAACTGCGTTACTACCCACCGAATATAGTTCATTTCTCATGCCATAGCCACTTGCGTTCTGCGAATGTTTATTGCTATTAACTGAGTTATTTAAATCGATGTTCATGAATTCACTGCTTCTACCAGAGCCACCTGGGTTCTGTGTATGGTTACTGCTATTAACTGAGTTATCATTGTTGTCTAAACCGATGTTGCTATTGCCTACTGCATTGTGGGATGAATTAATGTTCAGTGTTCCACCTTTATAATGCGCTTTGTATAATAAATTGGATAATTTATTCCTTTGTCATTTTTCAGTAATGTGTCCTTCATTTATGGCTTTCAGGGCGGCCCTGGCATCAATAATGGACCAGAGATCCTTGTTGATGATGCTGGCTAGTTTTAGGTGTGCAAAGAATGCTGAGCATCCAAGATAATCCAGAGAGGCCCTAACCTTTTTAATTTCTGCCCTTATTAGAGACATGCTTAGTTGAAAAAATGCCTTGCTATTATATCTGTTGTGTAACCTATGATTAATTTGTGCAAAGGGTGGAATGAGATTATTGTCATGACAGTTCTTAAGAAAATGTACGTCTGCAGCTCTTCTTGCTATCTTTGCTCTAGATTTTTCGAGTAAATTGATTTCACTCCAGGTATCCCCTCCGTATAGGGAAATGATTCTGGATTTAAGACCTCTGTGGCTTATTTCTTTTGACTTAGTTACCGGAGAATCCACAGTAAGAACCATTTTTTGCAACAATATGTGTAAATCCTCATTAGTATAGTGAAACAACACAATAAAAAATCTCAATGAGGAAATCAGTATGGAATTCTAAAGTTAGGTTAAAGACTTTAGTTCCTTTAGATCTAATGACACTAATTTTTCCCAAACCATGGAGTTCTACTAGCTCACCAAAACCTTGGAAGACATCACATTGGAGAACCAAAAGGCTCATGATCTAGAATCATTCGATAGAATCACTAAGGCTCATGAACTAAAATCATCAAATAAAATCAAGAGGGCTCACGAACCAAAATCATTAGATAGAATCATGAGGCTAGACACCAAGTTCACCATTCTATAAAAATTTGTCTTTGGTATAAGCTTCAAGGTGTATGGTGAAGATTGAGAAAATGGTGGAACTTATGAGTCCCTTCAATATAATTTTTTCGTAATAATTTGACTACTAAAGTCTAATGAAGTTTATATGAGTTATTCCTTTGAATTTGAGCATATAACCTCCTATAAAGAAGTGCATATTCTTAATCATCAAATAGACTGAATTATATGTATATGTATATGTGTATATGTATACACACACACACACACACACACACACACACGTGTGTGTGTGTGTGTGTGTATACATATATATACATATATATAGTAGTATTTTTAGAGTATATATATAAGGGGCAGGGTGATTGTAACCCTAGCAGCCTCAACCATTGGTTTTTGCCTCATGTCTGCCCCTAGGGATTTTTGTTGATGTTTCCACGATTGTTCTTATTTGTTTCTTTATCCAACGATATTTTCTTTGGTGCTTCTATAGCTCAGTCGATGCTCGTGTATGGGTTTTTCAGGGTCCTTTGTTGTCGTTGATACTTGCTCATGGTTATGCTTAGAGTTGTTATCGTCATTTGTGCCCTCTCTTTTGGTGCAACGTTCTTATGATTTATGTTGTGTTCATTGTGGTTCTTCTGGGATTCTCACCCTAGTTTTCGGATGCCCTATTTTTGGGCTTGTTGTTTTGGGTTAGTTACATGGTCTATGCCCATTTTTTATGGATTTTTGTAGGCAGTTCATTTTGGAGTTGCATGATTTTGCTGCACCTTTTTATCTTGAACCATCTTGTGGGCTTTTGATGCCTTTATTAGGGGTTTTGGCACTTGTGTTTTTCTACACCCATTTGGGTATTTGGAGGGCCTTCAGGCCCTAATTATAGTTTTATATGTTTTGTGGCCTAGAGTTTGTTTGTGCAATCCCCAGGGTTTTCATATTAATCTTTAATGTTTAACATCTCTCCATGGCTTTCTTGTTGGCCTTTTTGGGGTTATTCGGCTAGTGAATTTTATTCTTCTCAATCTATATTATCTGGAATGCAATTGCACATAATCAAAATGTAATTTTTTTCCTCTCTGCTGAATAAAATTATTTGTCATTTTACTACAGAAATATATATATATAATATATATATATATATATATATATATATATTATATATATATATATTATATATATATATATATATATATATATATATATAGTATATATATATATATATATATATATATATATGTACATACATATACATACATATACATACATATATATAAGAATTGTTTAAGTAGGTGATGGTTTGATCTAAATGACGATTTTCTTGTCAGAATCTAGCGATTTTCTTTTTCAAAAATATGAAATTGGGAGTGTTTGAATTGTTTATTTAAAGGTGGAAATGGATTCAACACGCTCAAGAACCCTTGGAGCACCTAAAATTCTGAAACTTCAACTGTAACCTAGATTTCCAAAAATTTCTGCCAAATTTAGTCAAAATAGTGCCAAAAACCTTTCTTTTTCAGGAAAAATCATCACATGTTTAGGCTATATATATATAATTTTTTAAGTTTAGTCAAATATTTTATTGTTAAGTTTATATTGTTTTAACTATTTATTTTTGCAAACCCACTATATCAAATAGACTATAAATTATAATTTTTTTATTAATTTGGAATTGTTGTCATTCATTCTTTTAATATTGATTGATATTATCTTGTAACTTAATGGAAATTTTTGTGATTGCATCATCTCACTAACCTTCGATTAAATATAACTCCATTATTTACTAACATAGATCCATAACTCTAGATGTAACAAGAGTTGAGAGGGATAAAATATTTCAAAAAATAAACTTGTTTTTTAGTGAATAAACTTGTTTTTTAGTGAAAAAACTTGAGGAAACGTTTGCACTTAGAGATATTTGATTCCTCTTGGTGTTTGGTAGATCCAGAGTTAAGATGGATCTATGTTGGTTCATGATAATATTATTTATATTTATATCGTGTAGAAATATTTTTAATTTTAATTTTATTAAGACTTGTTAATACATGTAGTTACATATATATGCAACATTTTTTTACATATTTATATTTTTTATAATAAAAAATGACTATAAATATTGAATTTGTATATATACTTATTAATTAAATTTAAATAGTGGATTTTTATGGTTAAGAATATTAGCCATTATTTAATTTATAAGGTCAAATGGATCTTAATTTGTGCTACTATTTATATTATATATATTTCACTTTTATATATTTAGAATTGTTTTTATTTGTAATTGTACATTTATTAATTAAATATATTAATTTGTTATATTTTATTAACTATATGTTCTAAAATATCTCCCTAATATGGGTGTTGGAAGTCCCATCAACTAAGAGATGGGGGAGCTGTCATTCCATTGCCTCCCATCACATTTAAGAGGGGGTGGGGTGGCATGGCTATCCCACCCCATGTAACAACACATGTTATCTGGTAATCACTCCCTTCACATTAAGATGGCATATGATATTTTGTCTATGCACTCTTAGCTAGGTAACCTTGGCTTTGTTTTCTTCTCTAGTTCATGTGACATTCTTCCTTTGCAGGTCAAATATTTTCCTTGCAACACAAGTTTATGGAGTTTAAATCTAGTTGTCATGGCTTTGCGTCCTGCAAAAATTCTTGTGACTCATCTATGGTATAAGGGGAAGCTCTCTCATATGCAGTTGGTTCTATGAGAGTTTTAGTACATGGTGGTATTGACTCCAAGGATGTTGACCTCTAGTAAATACACGTAGTTCCAACCATCCATGTAAAGAACGTAGCAACGGCGATCGAGGAGGTGACCTTTGGTATGTTGGTGATGGAAATGTAAAAATATAGAACAATGGTGGGATGCGACCAACAAACACTTACTCTCAACCGGAAACATTTCCAAGCTCGGTAATCCATTCTATATCCAACTTCTACAACTCCTTTAGCTATTTAAATTTGATAGCTTTTGCATGGCGGACTCTGGTTAGTAGATTACAAAGTGTCTTGGTGGTGTACATGTTGGGATATTAATTGGTCATTATATTATTACCACTTCTTAACATTCATTTCATTTATTTCCGCTATTTTTTTTATCACATTATTTACCATAATTTATTATATAATTCCATTTCATAATCATTTATGCTCTTGTGGATAAATAATATCTGATCTCATTTATTTTTAATAATTAACGATTATTATGCATGATTTTGGTTTATTCATTTGTTATAACCTCACTCATAATTTTAGCCTCCAAGATCTATTTCAGATTGCAGATTTGGTCTTCAACAGATAATTAGATATTCCAACTTAGGAATTCGCTGGCATAAGAAGCGACCGTTTTGTGTTGGACGTTTTGGACAAATGAAAGACAATCTGGAAAATATGAGACATGGGTTTTGTTAAAAATGGACCAAATCAATTACCCATTGAGCCATTTTCAGAAATTCGAATTGTATTGGGAGAAACACAAGGTTCTTCAAAGGACATATTTGCAGATTTGTTGTTGTGGCCGTTTTCCAAAATTGCCCAAATTGTAATAACCAAATTTGACTTGTTCCAGCTGAATCATGATGTACAAATATCTCAGATCTCATCTTGATTATTGAGATCAGTTTGTTGTAACTTTCCTTTGGATATTTGTATATTTAAAAGACACAATTTAGAGAAAAAGTGGAGCTAGTTGATGAAAGGACTTGAGCTTTGTAATAGTGGAACTCTTGTTAATGAAATTTCCAGACTTCTGATTTTTATCTCAATATGTGAGTTAAGCAAAACCCTAACTAGGGAGTTGGGCCCACTCTTCTGATCAGGTGTTGTGCGTGTGTCCTTTTTATGTATATTTTTTACTTCTTGTATTTTCTTTATTGTTGTTATAGAATTCCACAGGTTGTTGTGAAATCTTTTCTTTCTGCAATTTAATTTCCATTAATATTACAATGATGCTTTGATTTCTTAATCGCGAACCCTTGATTGATGTAGATTGTAACCTTTCCCCTACATATACTTTGCGCATTATCTTGAAAAGAGTATGCACCCAGATTGATAAATTAATGTAGGAAACGGGATTGAATAATTTGTTCATACTCGAACACCAACATTTTGGTGCCATTGCTAGGGAAGGCTAACAAGGTGCAAGACATGATCTGTATCGACCAGAGGGTCAATCTCTCATCCTGGGGAGGGAATCGTCCTTTGACACCCTGCTCCAGGTCCTGAGCTTAAATTTTTTTTTTGTCCTGAATTTTTACTTGTTTTTATTTTATAGGATCCACTCTCTCATCCTGGGGAGGAAAAGAGTCCTCTCACCCTGCTCTAGGTCCTGAGCTCAAATATTTTTTTTCCTGCATTTTTATTTGTTTTGATTTTGGAAAAACTAATCTCTCGTCCTAGGGAGGGAATAGTCCTTTGACGCCCTGCTCCAGGTCTTGAGCTTTAGATTTCCTTGTGTGCATTATTTTCTTGTTTGGTTTCTTATCCTGGGGAAGGAAGGGTCTTTTGACACCCTGCTTTAGGTCTTGAGCTTTAGATTTCCTTTCAATTTTTATTTTTTTAACTAGGAAGAAAAAGGTAGAAATTTGAAGAAATCTTATCATTTCACTCAAGTGGTGATGTAAGCACCACCCATTCCGCTAACAAATTGACATGAATATTTGAAGGAGGAACCTCAAAGCGGCACATGAAGAACATTTTCTATTATGGTAAGAAATGGCTCACATTGTTACTTTTGAATTCCCGATTAGAGATCCTGACACAAATGCACATAATTCCTCCATCTCTACCAAATTTCCTTGGTTTGGATAATAAGGACCCAGATACATTCTTATTTGAGTTTGAAGTACTTTGTAGAGGATATGATTATTGTGCTAATGATCAAAGGTTGAAAGTGTTTCCTCTTACTCCAAAAGGAGCAGCTCTCCGATGGTTCATGAGCCTTGGTGGGAACTGCATCAAAACATGGGAGGACATGAACAATGTATTCTTGGAGAAGTACCAAGACTATTGCAAGGCCAATGAAGATATTTTCAGTATGATACAAGGGGAACATGAAAGCTTGGAGGACTATTTGAAGCAATTTAAATACAACCTTCAAAAATCAAAGTATAAGCATTTTGAAAAAGAGATCTTAAAAACACTCATTCTTAAAGGAATCAAAGATGAAATTATAGAAATCCTAAATCTGATAGGAAAATGTGATGTTTTTCATCTATCGTATGATGATGTTTGTGATTTATGCATAGGTATTCAAGAGGAATATCCAAGGCTGGTAAAAATTCTAGAGAATTTTCTTCTTTCCTTTCCAAATCTGCTACAAGAACAGGAGATATAAGAGATGAAATCAATGATTTATTTGAACATTTTAAAGCTAATTTTATTAGCTCCCTAAATTCACAATTGTACGTTTTGTAGGTTAAGAAAAGTCAAGCATAATTTGAAGAAGTGATTTTTCCTCAATGCCAAAAGGAGCATCTCATAAATAGCTTCTCTTTCTTACCTAGGCTGAAAACAACATTTCCAAGAGATGGAGAAGCTGCAGCAATTTCACAACCATGGAAACCTTGGCCTACATGTATGTTTCAAAACACTTCCTCTCCATTGTCTTACTTGCGTAATCTATTATGGAATACTCATGTGCTAGGGCAGCCATGCCAATCTCAATACAACCCCCATCAATATTTTCCACAAGTTTGGCATGGTTCATCCTATGATTACATAACTACTCTCCCTCATCTTGTAGCACAAAAATATCATCCATATTTGTTTCCATATTTTCATGAACACCTTGCTTGCATATCAAAATCATCCACACATCCCAATCAACTACATCATCAAAATCCTCCATGCCCTACACAATATCCTGCTCAACTCGTTCCACATCCTCACTGTAATCAACCAATACAACAGGCTTACAATGTTGAATTGAAAAATTTACCTACCCTTCCCACCCAACCTATCTCACATACACAATTCCACAAAACTTATATCGAGATTGGAAATGTTTCAAATCCAAAAATTGTAAAAGTTATGGAAGAAAAGGAGGTTTCTTCTAGTCCGCGTCAACAAGTTGTTTTAGAAACCCAAGAACTTCATGATATGACAACTATGGGAAATAAAGAAAGTAAAGGATATATTGAAGATTTGTTTCACTCCATCAGTTGTTCCAGCATCACTCCATACTTCAACAATTTTTGACACAATATTTTCAAGGGAAGTTGGTCTCTCATACCCTAGTATTTATTGACAGACATTTCTCAAATTTGGGTGTGTATATGCTTGAGGCATTATTTCTAAAATGGCTCCATTGGAAGTACTCTTATACGTAAGTATGCTTTATTTTTCAAGGTAGAATAGGTTAGTGTAGAAAATAGAATAAATAAGTATATAAATAATTTTTGTTATATGTAAAACGAGTTGTGTTTGTTGCAACCTGATGAGTATATCAATATCAATGGTAAATATTTGAATTTAATTGTGTATGTAGATATATTATATTGAAAATCAGATTTGTACAAACACTCATCATCATTTTGGAAAAAAAATTATCATACCTTAGGGCGTGTGGGTTTGATAAAACCACTCAAATCATAGTCGGTACAGTCATGTTTTGAGGAAAAAAATGGGCATATTTTAAAAAAATGTTTCCATCCTAAGTATCACTTTATTTCTACTTT
This sequence comes from Pinus taeda, assembly GCA_000404065.3. Lineage (NCBI taxonomy): Eukaryota > Viridiplantae > Streptophyta > Pinopsida > Pinales > Pinaceae > Pinus > Pinus taeda. The sequence goes on from APFE031175990.1 coordinate 89,374, forward strand.
CTAATCCAATTTGAATCACTCAATTTGGATTTGTAATGAAAAAGTTATGACCAAAACATTGACAGTATGTCGAGTAGGAAGCTCAGAAACAGAGTTGGGATAGTCCATTTTCTAAGGCTTAAATAACTAGATTTTTGAAACCTGTTTCTATGGTATATCACCCTATTAATCTATTTTACAATGCAATTCAAATCACCTGATTTAGATATCATATGAGAAAGTTATGACCAAAATACTAACTGCCTATCATAAATCAGCGTCTTTAAAACTCTGTTTTTCCGACTATTCCTTCGCACATTTGACCCATCAATTATTCATGATTTCAAAACTTGTTTCTATTGGATTTAGTTACATGAATATAATTTAATTTATAATTTGAATTGATTCAATCCGTCATCAAATGAAAAAGTTATGCTTAAAATATCAACTGTTGGTCTAAGTTGGGAAATCGAAAATGACTCTGTTACGCAGGTTGTTCTATGTAAATTTGACACATCATATCATGGAATTTTTAAAACCTGTTTCAATTGGAGATATCCCTATTAATTCAATTTTATTTGGCTCTGGAATCATGCAAATCGAATGAAAAACAAAGAAGTTATGATTAAGATACTGTTGGTCAGTATGGTTGGCCACCGTTGTCCCGCTGGTAGTAAATTAACACTACTTTGTTATTTGTTTTCCATGGATTTGTTTTACAGAGTAACTACTTGTTAATTTTTTTCATATTTATTGGATTTAGAGAGCTCGATCACCTCTCTTGTTGCATGATTACATGTTTTATTACAGGTAGACGCTCATTTTTTTTGCAATCCAAGGAGAATAAAGGAGGTCAATTTGCTTTTGAACAAGTGATTATTGAAGCCAATGATAATGAAATAATAGATTTTCATCTAAGAATCTAGTAAGAAATATAATATCATATAATTTTGATTCTATCGAGGTGCCATGGAAATTGATCATAAGAGTTTTTTACAAATTATTCTTGTTATTTCCCATCAACAACATGAAGACCTTTTCATTGCCTAATGGATTCATAACAGGAGAAATGGAGAATTGATTTTCATTTGAAGATCAAAGTCATTCCGCCAAAACATTTTTCCATTCATTTACCATTGACAAATTGACAGATTGTTGTTTCTTGAAACTGATTGATATTCTCTTAGGAAACAACATTGTTGCAACCAAAATCATAGCCGTTGCAACTTGAACTATTTATTTATTTACTATTTTTCAATAAAAATTTTGTTTCTTTTCTTATTTATTTTATGATGTTTTTTTTCTCAAAATAAATGAAGGAAGTTCTCTGGGTTTAATGATGTTTCTCCATTTTTTCCCGAGTCTTATCAATGTATGGTTTCCTCAAATCCATTGGGTGTTGTTACTCTGCCATTGCTATTACTCTAGAAAGTTTTATAAGTGTTGGATGTTGTTACTCCTTGGGTGTTGTTACTCTGCCATTACCATTACTCCCGAAAAATTTCTAAGTGTTGGATGTTGTTACTCCACCAGTGTCGTTACTCCGCAATTGCCTTTACTCCACCGGTGTCATTACCCACTAGTGTCATTACTCCCGCAATTGCCATTACTCTGCCGATGTCGTTACTCCACAACTGCCATTACTCCGCTAATTCCATTACTCCTCAACTGCTATTACTCCGCAACTGTCGTTACTCCACCAGTGTCATTACTCTACAACTGTCGTTACTTCACCGGTGTCGTTACTCCACAATTTCCATTACTCCATCAGTGTCGTTACTCCACAACAACTGTTACTCTGCCAGTGCCATTACTTCACAACTGCCGTTACTCTGCCGGTATCGTTACTCCACAATTGTTGTTACTCTGCCGATGTCGTTACTCCGCAACTGTTGTTACTCCGCCAGTGCCATTACTCTACAACTGTCGTTACTTCGCCGGTGTCGTTACTCTGCAACTGTTGTTACTCCATCGATTTTGTTACTCTGCTAGTGTCGTTACTCCACAACTACTGTTACTCCACTGGTGCCATTACTCCACAACTGTTGTTACTCCGCCGGTGTCGTTACTCTGCAACTGTTGTTACTCTACCAATGTCATTACTCCGCAACTTTCATTACCCCGCCAGTGCCATTACTCCGCAACTGTGGTTACTCCGCCGATGTTGTTACTCTGCCGCTACTGTTACTCTAACAGTGCTACTACTCTGTGGTGAAATATTTTCTAAGTACCCAGTGTTGTTACTCTACACGTGTTGATAATCTTCCAAGGTAAGTCTTTAGGTATGTCCCTAATAAACTCTGTGTATTTGATTGATGTTTCAATTATAACAGAGGGAAATCATATCTTAGTTGGGGGGAGGTGTTGCATTTGATAGAAAATGTATTATATTTAATATCAATGATGTCATGTCATCATTGTTATTAAAATTTCACGTCAACTCATACATCTCACGATTATTACCACCATAATCCATAACAATTTGTAACCCCCACTTATCCACACACATTGCAACTTGAATCATGCACGATGACATTAATTTGGTGAATGGGGAAATATATTTAATTTTCTAAGTCCTCTTTTACATAGTGATTGGGTAGTCAATTTATCTTTGTTTATCTATAAACATAATTTTATTTTTTTAAGGAATAATTATGAAAAGATGATTTCATCATGGCAACTTTCAACTTTCCTAATTTGTCAAGTCCCTGATTTGTAAAATTTATGATGGTGACCACAAAATTGTACTTAACTCTTTCCATCACTATCTAATGAATTATTCCTCAAGTCCCAATCTTAACAAAGAAAAATATATTTATCAACAGTCATTTGAAGGTTATTAGTCTTTGAGAACAAAAATTACCCGAGTTGAAAATATTTACTACAAAACGTTTTATGCCATCCCTAGCTCTTAAGGAGCTGGCATGCCACCCCATCTATTAAGTGATCTTTTGTTGATTAACAATAACCATAGTTACAGAAGTGCTATGTGCACGCGTTCATGGCAGCTAGGGTTCTAGTCTAAACTGCAACGACAGGCCTGCAGAGTTTGCAGTTAAGCCCGCCAACTCTTACAGCAACAAGACAAACTATAACAGAGAAAGAAGGGGAGCGAATCATGATAAAACCTCAAGGGGAGGGCGCAGAGCCTCCCCCAAATGACAATGAATAGGTTCCATTGCAGGAGGAAGCCTGCAAACACACAATCCACGAGGAAACAGAAGAAGGACAAGATTCTCAAGGGGGTAAAGAAACAGTTAAGGAGGTTCCCAAAGCGACTTCCACCACATGCAAGCCATTTGCAGCCACGAGACCAAAGATCGAGCTACTCAGATGTAGGATTAACACACAAATCTAATATATGAAGGATCATGCTCTGATAGGGAATTTTATTGGCTTTTGGCCCAAAGAAAAAGCGTTGCAGGGATGGATTGCAGCCAAATGGAAGCCGAAAGGTCATATAACCCTGCAGCTAGGCCCTAAGGGATTCTTTACAATGATTTTCAACTATCTGGAGGATAGAAATAGAATCATTGATGGAGGGCCGTATTTCTTCAATGTTGTTGGTCTGTATCTCAGAGATTGTGTTGAGAGATTCAACCCGGATAAAGAAGATCTCAATTGGGCACCGGTCTAGATCCGCCTCCACTCCCTCCCTTTGGAGTATTGAGATGAGGCTTCATTACAAGATATAGGCAACGGTCTTGGTGAGTTCATCAAGGTTGCAGAGGAGACCAAGCTCAAAAGATACACTTCATATGCGCGTATATGTGTCTATATGCAGCTCAACAATACCTTGTCGGATGCGGTAAGTCTCTTTCATGATAATTTTGAATGGATCCAATCTCAGAAAATCGGGGTCTAATCCCAAGACCTGTGCTGATAATCCCCCCAAAACAAGTACCAGGAACAGCATCGAGTCCCTAGCTCAGCCAGATCTGGACAATCTTGATTCCTCTGCTCTCTCTAAGGAGCATCCCAAGTCAAAAGCTCCCTCAGCCTCTACCACCACAGAGATCCCTTAGAAATCAAAGGAAATTGTCGACCCTAGCTCTCCCTCTCCCAGCGACATTCCCACTTGGCTCATTCAAAGTATGGAGGTGGATAATGAGCAGACCACTGTGAAGGATACAAAGGGAAATACAGAAGAAAGAAATGAAACCCAGAATATGGAAGAGGAACCAGAAAGCATAGATATAGGAGACCTGGATATTCTAGGCTTAGAGCAAGCCTGTAAAACAAAACTTTATGACAAGATTCCAGAAAGACAGCTGGACAACCTAGAAATAATTTTGTCAAGAGCTCAGAGACAGCGAACCCTTGGAATACAACCTAGAAGTCAATGGGATGGAAAAATCCTCAACAAAGATAATAAGAAGAGAGGAAGAAAAATAGATCTCCAATGAACCATTCGCATTGGGGAAATGCTAGCGGAATCGAGAAGATACTCCAAGCTCACGAAGTACTATACCACCCTCTCGAATATCTCATCATGAAGCTCATCTCATGGAACATTAGAGGGCTTAATAGCCTAGGGAAGTACAGATCGATAAAAAGCATGATTCAGCAAGAAAAACCAAGCATTTTCTTCATACAAGAAACCAAGTGTAACTCAGCAACTCTGGAAAAAACCATGGCCAAAGCTTGGCCAGGTTGTACTACAATTGTAGTAGATGCATTAGGGGCATTAGGAGGTCTTGCAATCGTTTGGAATGAACAGACAAAAACGATCTCCAACTTACACGTGAACAAGCACTTCATTCATGCTTCATTCCATTTAACAGGGACAAATATCCATGGGCATTTAACAAATGTTTACTTTCCCCAGGAAGCTACTCAAAAGATAGACATACTGAATAGTCTATCACTAATCAACATTGAAAGGACCCACCCACTTTGGATCATGGGGGGGGACTTCAACATGATTATCAAATTGGAGTGAAAAAGGGGAGGTAGAAGCAGACTAGATAAAGAAAGTGGTCATCTAAAGGACTTCATCCAGAATAAATGGCTCATTGATCTACCCTTCAATAATGGAGTTTTTACCTGGAAGAATAAAAGAGTAGAGCCTCATCAAATAACCTCACGATTAGATCGATTCCTTCTCTCTGATAATGCTATCCATTTAGGTGGAGACCTCTTAGCCTCAATTTTTCCCCTCACAAGTTCTAATCATTGGCCAATCGCACTCCAATGGACCAGACTAGGCAACATTGCACATCAGCCCTTTCGCTTTGAAGCCTTCTGGTTGTCACATCCAAATTTCAACAACTTCGTCAACACAATCTGGAAAAGGGAGGGATAAAAAATGTTCCAATTCCAACAAAAGCTAAAAAGTCTCAAATTTCATATCAAACAATGGAACCAGTCTACCTTTGGGAATATAATCCAGGCACAAACTGCACTAAATAAATCAATGACAAAACTATGACAGAAAATCATCACAGAAGGGCAAATAGAGCATCTTTCGGAGTAGGAAACACACCTACAATCTCAAATCCTGGAAAGAGACAAGCAAGAAGAAGTTCTTTGGAGGCAAAAATCACGGGTCAGGTGGCTAAAGGAAGGTGAAAAGAATACAAAGTTCTTTCACTGCTCTATGATCCAAAGGAGAATGACCAACACCATTACCCATATATAGAATAGTCAAGGAGAAAAAGTTGAGGACCATGCAGCCATAGAACAAGAACTTCTGACATACTTCAAACAGGTTCATCATGAGAGTCAAACAGATAAGATGGAGGCTTTTGATAAAATAATACAATCCATTCCAAATATCATCACTGAGGAACATAATCAGTTGCTCCTCCAGCCGATTACTATACAGGAGGTGGAAAAAGCGGTCCAACAGCTAAAAGAATGAAAGGCGCCAGAACTTGATGGGTTTACCTCTAACTTCTTTCATAATTGTTGGGAGATGATCAAATTGGAGGTCTGGCAGGTCGTGGAAGAATCTAGAGCCAACAGATGGATGCTCCCATCCATGAATGCCACTTTCATTATCCTCATTCCTAAAGAAGCACAGTCTAGAACCCCTGACAAATTCAGGCCTATAGCGCTGTGCAATGTCATTTACAAAATAGTCTCCAAAGTCATTGCTTCAAGGCTTAAACTATTGCTCCCTTTACTTATCTCCCCAGAGCAATCAAGGTATGTGGAGGGCCGGTAAATCACGGAGGGCATCCTCCTAACACACGAAATCATCCACTCTTTGAAGCAGCATAAAACAACAGGTATGTTACTTAAGATAGATCTATCAAAAGCATTTGATAGTCTAAGTTAGAGTTATACTCAAAAAATTCTAAATGCCTTTGGTTTTTCCCCTCCATGGGTTAGATGGGTTATGAGTCTCATTTCATCCACCTTCTTCTCCATCCTCATCAATGGAATTCCTTCCTCCCCCTTTCATCCTTCTAGAAGTATTCGTCAAGGAGATCCCTTATCTCCCTTTTTGTTTGTTATCATGGCAGAAGGTCTAGGTAGATGCATCAAATATGCACTTCACTTACAACAACTACAAGGCCTCTCCATTCCCAACTCCCCTCCCTTCACCCATCAGCAATTTGTAGACAATAACATGCTTTATGCACATCCTTCAGTCTAAGAAGCTCACAAGTTAAAATCTCTGTTAAAAATTTTTTTCAGCTACCTCTGGAGCTTCTATAAACCAAGCAAAATCTCAAATTTTCTTCTTTCATACCCCTACAATTACCCAAGCCTCCATTGCTCGAATTCTGGGTTTCCCGATAGCCGCTCTTCCATCCAACTACCTAGGAGCTCCCCTTACTGATGTTGCCCTGAAACACGCCTCATGGAATTTTCTCCTTGAAAAATTAGAGGTGCATCTCTCTTCTTGGACCCACAGATCCCTCAACTTGCCGAGTCACCTTGTCTTAATCAAATATGTTCTTCAATCTATGCTACTGTATATTTTCTCAACCTTAGCAGTGCCTAAATGGGTTCTCAAAGAAATTAAAAAGCTCCAACGATCCTTTCTATGGGGTAGCTCAGGTCAGAAATGCAAATGGGCTCTAGTCAAATGGGAAAAGTATGTCTTCCTAAGCACTTAGGAGGGACTAGGATCCGTGATCCTCATCATAGCAATGCTGTTATGGGAGCACATATCTGATGGAACTGGCTCACTGCACCCGACACTCCTTGGGCCACTCTATGGACAACCAAATATGCCAATAACAGACCTGCTGAGGATCTCATCTGACTCACCGATATAGGACTAGGTTCTTTAGTCTGGAATGCAGCAAAGCAACATAAAAATCTAATTCAGCAACATAGCTTCTGGGAGGTTAGGGATGGTACTATTGTGATATTCTGGGAGGACTCCTGGCAGCAACAACACAGATTAAAATATTTCATTAATCCTCACCAAATCCCCAATTGGGAAGCTCACAGGTTTGATAATATCAATAAATATTGGAAGCCCACCCTATCACATGGCTTGCAATGGGTCAATCCTGATCACATTATCTGGAATGGCCTGGAGTCAGATCCGCTGATCCTAGGAACGGAACTCTCCAATCGAAAAATCAAATATTCAGAAAAGAAGGATGTGCTTAGATGGGGATATGAAGACAGGGGAATGTTCACAACACATGAAGCCTACAACATAATCATAAAATAATCTGCATTCAAAGATCCACTGTGGATAGCTATCTGGGCTCCCAACTTATGGCCGAAGGTGTCCACTTTCCTCTGGTTGCTTTGTCAGAACAAAATCCTCACCTGGGATAATCTACAGAAGAGAAACTTTCATGGACCTTCCATCTGCCCCAATCGCAATCAGGAAGAAGAAACCACTTTGCATCTCATGAACACATGCCCTCTGGCTCATAAGCTCTAGGAAAAAGTCAGTTTTAGATGTCAAAGGGATAGCAGAATCAAGGAAGACATCCCTATCACTATTCGTAATTGGGTAAGAAATCCTTATAAGAGCAAGATTCTTAACTTCTTATGGAATCTTATTCCCGGCCTGCTTATGTGGACTATATGGAAGGAGAGAAACAAACACATCTTCAAGAATCAGTCAACGCCTATGGACATCATCTGGAACAATGTCTATCAAAACCTCAAGGAAACTCTTCTACTCCAATCTTGGCATGACGATGACCTTCCCTCACTGCCACAGGAAAAGACTATTTGGGACAAATGGAATCTCCATTGGAATCAAGGATTGAAAATTTCAGCCAAAACTATAGCAAAAAGTCCAATCTCAGACAAATGGATCCCTCCTCCTCAGAAAGTGTTCCAACTGAATTTTGACAGAGCCTCAAAAGGCAATCCAAGTAAAGTCGGGTTTGGAGGAATTTTCAGAGATCATAAAGGGGCCATCCTTCTAACGTTTCTAGGCTCGAAAGGATGGGACTCTAATAACTCAGCAGAGCTTGAAGGGTTATGGCAAGGACTCCTTTTAGCTTAGTCACATGATTTTTTACCCCTCATCATTGAAGGCGACTCTCAAATACTAATAAATATGGTGAACAAAATTATGCAGGGGACTCCCTTAAACAAAATTGGCAATAGTTGGAGACTAGCCGAAAGACTGGAACTTGTTGAAGATTGGCTTAGAGCCCACAGGACAGTTAATTTCAAACATATTTGCTGGGAAGGCAATAAGGTGGCCGACCTTCTTGCCAACATAGGGGTGGAGAGTAACACTACTCTGAAAGCTAATCAATTACCTTCTATCGCAACTGATGTATAGATGAAGTAATTCAATGAAATAGTTGAGAAGGAGAAGACTCAGGAAGGCACTCCTAGTCGTAGTAATGGCAGGGATACTCGTAAGAACGTGATGGAAGAATCCCTCTTCACCTCGCATGGCCTATTCGGTGGCATTCAACATGGTGAAGGGGGTAGCTCTGCTGCCACGCACCCTTCTGGTGGTTCGAATTTTGAAAGGCCTGCCATGCAGGTTGCGATGGCAATGGTGATCGGAAATTAAATGAGGACCGACGGATCGCAGAATGGGGAGACCAAAGGGCAAGGCCTTTACTTATAGCGATATGTGATTGCGATCAAATCACATCGCAATATCACATCAGTAGAAACCAAGGGACGGAGCCTTTACACCTTCATATGTGTGATGCGATGATGCAAACCCGACAGTGGATCACAGAATGGGGAGACCAAAGGGAAAGGCCTTTACTTATAGCGATATGCGAAAACCAATGGGCGGAGCCATTACACCTTCATATGTGCGATGCGATGATGCAGACCCGACGATGGATCGCACAATGGGGAGACCAAAGGGCAAGGCCTTTACTTATAGCGATATGTGATTGTAAACAGATCACATCGGTGGAAACCAAGAGGCGGAAACCAAGGGATGGAGAATAGGCAAGGGTTGCCTGATGATAGTTCGAGGCCAGCTGTGGCTACCCAAATGTTCATTATCTGGTCTTTTTGTTTCTTTCTAGTGTGGCTTGGGTTTTGGTTCCTATCTGGACTAATCGTCAAGGAACCATCTTACTATTTCTTTCGTGGGGTCTGGACTTGAGAAGTGATACCATTTTTGAGGTTTCTACTCTCACTAGACTAGTTTCCCCAATGTTGCGGCAGTTCAGATTTGGTTGATACTCTACGATACCTTGGTCAAGGCCTTGTCCTCTTTGTATCTTTCTGTACGTATTAATAGATTAATTTTACTTTTAAAAAAAACAATAACCATAGTTACCCCGGATGCGGGTAGTAGATAGAAATTTATTATGCATGAGCAGAGAGATCAACTGGTGGCCCATCTGTATGGTCACTTGTGCCTTCACCTGTGTGATCTTATGGCAAGTCCTAGCTCTCAGGCTAGCGCCATTAACCAATTAGGAATATCGAGACATTCCCTACAAGTCCATAGATATGGAACAGAGTCATCCTCATCACCTCATTCAGCCTCTCAATTGCACCTACCATCCCTTCGTCTCTGAGCTGAGCCTTCGCACAACCACTAGAAGACGCTGCAGACTCTTAAGTTGCGTCGACCTGAGCAATGGAAACCATTACTCCCAGTCCCTTCTCTACCATATGTGAACTGAAGTCTCGGCTCCTTCCTCTATCCCGATTGTTAATCCCTTGGACCCCCACCTCTTTCTTCCTGTAGTGCGTGGATTGATTCCTGCCCTAGTTTCCTTCTGCTCATAATAGCCTCCCACCATCAGACCCATGTGATATCATCACAGAATGAGGAGTAGGCATGGAGGCAATCATAGTGGCACCACTCGTCTTGGTATCAGACCCCCTTTGTTTCATCCTCCCCTTCAGTCTCCCCTTCCCCTTCCCTCTCCAGTGAGGCTCGTCATTCCGGAGGCATCCCCAACACACAGCGACCAATGCTACCTCACAACAAGTGCACTTCCATTTTCAAAGTGCCTTGAACAAGCCACTCATACTGGTCACCATCACAGTGGATTTCAGGGAAGCCCCTACCTCTAACTTCGAACCAACGCTCAGGTGGGAATCCAACCAAGACCCTCCATTCAGTTTCTTTCCAGGGGAGCCAAGCTCCAGAAGCCAGCCAAAAGACAAGGATATCCCTTCTAGCAGCAAGCAACAAACGGTGGGAAGCGAAGCCACCCGTAAGGATAACGGTATCCAAATTGAGGACAATGTAGGTGGTAGACATGCAGAGAACACGGGTTCTGAGGATTACCGGTGGTGTCCGATTATGGAGGAAGAACCTACAGAGGACACTATGTAGATGCTTGCCAGGTCACGTGGCAAGACACAAACTTGTTTCTGTTTAGTTTTGTTATATGTCATTTTGATACTTGTATCCTTTCGAGTCCTTCTCTGTCATAATATCCTTCTCGAGCAGCAAAATTTTGAATTTTACTCCCACTGGTCGACTTACAATGGAAAATTCGGAGTCAAGTTTTGGAATTTACAATCTTTTGCTTATTTTTTTTAATCATGGAACTATAGCCCCTATGCGGGTAGCTGGAACTTTCCTAATTTTGGGCTTGGACTAGTTTCCCCTTCTGGGGCAATCACAATCTCAATGTTAGATGCTCAGAATGGTCACACAACTGACCCAGTACCACTGAGGCCAGAGCCTCCTTGTACATTATGTCTTTATAAATAGATCAGTTTTACTTAGGAAAAAAAAACAATAACCATAGTTAAATTTTAAGCATAAATAGTCAACTGGAGGATAGGAGGTCTCATCATGAGCCGACCTACCATGATCATAGGTCCTAATAGACTGACATTACCACTACTGGTCACCAAGCCAGGGTAATGGCCTTCGGTCATAAAATTGGAGGACAAGAGCTCTCATCATGAGCCGACTTGATCACTTTTGTTAGTTCCTGTGAATGGAATTGTTATTAACTGGTTACCAAGCCATAACAATGATCTTCAGTAGACATCTAATTAAATTGAAATGATTTTGTAACTATGTACTTATTTCTAATTGATGGGACATTGGCATCTCAATGGGTTAAAAAGGCATCCTTGTCGAGGCTATGGACGCCTGATGGTAGCAGTGGCCATGCCTATGGTATAGAGGTTAATTCAATACTATGATCTACTTGGTTACCTTGTTTTCTCAAAACTATCTGCTGATAATGCCACTATTGCATATATAAGGTTTGCTAGAACTCATGGTTCATGGGGTAATATTTAATCAATTCTTAGATAATGGTGGTCATGGTTTATATCTATTATTGAGTTATCAATATTTACTTTACATGTTAGGGATGAAACTTTTAGGATATTTGATATTTGACATTTTGTATCATCTAATCTATCATTCCTTTGTTCTATAAGTTTCATATCTTTAACCAAAGATAATTGCTTTACCCAATCAATCTCTATTTAATCCTAGCTTAACAACTCTACTATTATTTTGGGGAAGAATGAAGAGGCCTAATTCTAATTTTGAATCCTAATGAATTACTGATTGAGGATACTCATGAGATGCGTTATAAAAAAAATCTTGATGAGAGGGAAACTAATCAGTTTGGGGCAAGGAAATCTCGCTACACTTTTTGATTACTTTCTTTGAGCTTGCATGGCTTCCACCTTTCACATCACTTACACAAGCTCAACTTACATTAGCTTCAACAATTTTAATCCATAGATGTCATTTCACATCATTTTGTTGAAAGAAACAATTGAGGTGAAATAACATGAGTGTTTGATTTATTAAAAGTTTAGGAGAATATCATAAACAACCACTGAGCATTATTCACTCATATTTTTGAAACCATTATTTCCCCTACTTTATACAGAGACATTGAGTTGCATGTGGACATGCAACAAAATCAATTTGGGGGAATGTTGGGCTCTTAATTGGTCATTATTATTACCACTTCTTAACATTCATTTCATCTATTTCCACTATTCTTTTATCACATTATTTACCAAAATTTATTATATAATTCCATTTCATAATCATTTATGCTCTTGTGGATAAATAATATCTGATCTCATTTATTTTTAATAATTAATGATTATTATGCATGATTTTGGTTTATTCATTTGTTATAACCTCACTCATGATTTTAGCCTCCAAGATCTCTTTCAGATTGTAGATTTGGTCTTCAACAGATAATTAGATATTCCAACTCAGGAATTCACTGGTATAAGAAGCGACCATTTTGCATTGGACGTTTTGGACAAATGAAAGTGAACCTGCAAAATCTGAGACATGGGTTTTGTTCAAAATGGACCAAATCAGTTACCCAATGAGCCATTTTTAGAAATTCAATTTGAGAAATGAAAGGTTCTTTGAAGGAAATATTTACAGATTTGCTATTGTGGCTATTTTCCAGAATTGCTCAAATTGTAATAACCAAATTCAACTTGTTCCAGTTGAATCATGATGTACAAATCTCTCAAATCTCATCTTGATTATTGAGATCAGTTTTTTGTAACTTTCCTTTGGATATTTTTATATATAAAAGACACAATGTAGAGAAAAAGGGGAGCTATTTGATGGAAGAATTGAGCTTTGTAACAGTGGAACTCTTGTTAATGAAATTTCTAGACTTCTGATATTTTTCTCAATATGTGAGTTAAGCATAGCCCTGACCTGGGAGTTGGGCCCACTCTTCTGATTAGGTATTGTGCATGTGTCCTTTTTATGTATATTGTTTTACTTATTGTATTTTCTTTATTTTTGTTACAGAATTCCACATGTTGTTGTGAATTTTTTTATTTCTGCAATTTAATTGCCATTAATGTTATAGCGATGCTTTGATTTCTTAATCGTGAACCCTTGATTGATGTAGATTGTAACCTTGCCCCTGCATATACTTTTCACGTTACCTTGAAAAGAGTACGCACTTGGATTGATAAATTAATGCAGGAAATGGGATTGAATAATTTATTCATACTCAGACACCAACAATACACTAGTATTTGTGGATTTGGTTTCTTATGGCTATCAGACCCTACCCATAGTTCCTACCTCTTTTTTTATCCCCTATTACAATTTTCTAGAATTCACACCAAACTTCCCTAGTGGCTAAGTATTAAATTTGTGTTCATTTTAGTAAGTATACTATCATATTATTTTCTCGACTTCGTTGTCTATTAGGGTTCATCCTCACTCTAGGATGTTCTACCTAGGCATACCATGCCTCACCAAAGCATGTGTTGTCACAGCGGGTTTAGTGGTAGAGGCCCTGAAGGTTGGTCGTGAGCTTAATCCCAAGCTCCAAATGTTGTGGCCATTTTATAGCCTTCCACTTCTCTATAAATCCAAGAGGAAATATTCCAATTAGAATCCTTGACCATAAATGACCAACATGCTTACTCTAATTTTGAAATCCAAATTGAAGTAGCCAATTGGGTTCCTGACCCAGGACATACCAAGGGACAACAAATCCAATAACTTAATTCCATTACCCTCCACCAGCAAATTAAGACACTCCTGGGTAGGGTCCTGAAGAAAAAGCATGCGGATTGTGATGGCATTATCTCCTTCTTGAATTAAATTTAGTGAGTCCAATGCCATCAACATTCATGTCTTGTCAATCTAGATGCTCGTTTACTATGCATGGAGGGACAACTTCAATGTCCCCTGAAACCTCTAGCCCCAACAAGTACAATCCCCTAGGATACAACCCAGGTATTTCGTTGGATTCTTGATGTTTTATTTGTATAATTTTGGTGATAGAATTGCAACTACTCAAGAAATTTAATCTAAATCAAGAGACACAATTTTACTCTAATAATCTGTGGAATTCAATTCACAATATAGAGCAACAATCTTAGACATGCAACAAGAAATAACATACATGCAAAATACTTTTTCTAGGGGAACCCAACTCGGAAAAACCCCTCAAGCCTCTTTGCGTTAATCAGATTAATAGAGATGTATTACAATTGCTAGCTCAGTTTGAGCTCAACATGAAAATGAATAACCTATCTCTCTACTCAATGATAAGCTCTAACTTAGACTTAGTCAAATTATGCCTCAGCTTAAGCCCCTATTTCCTTGTGCAAATCTTGAGGAATTAGGCTCCTATTATTTAGGAATTTTCCTCCAAATGGTTGTGCAATTCCCAAGGTTGATCATTTGGTTCTATGCAACACCTGTACTCTACAAAATAGTCTACCACTGATGTTACACTTCCTTGGAATCTCCACCACAGTAGGGAAACTCAAATTCTCTGCATCCATTAGCTATTTTGAGAAGATTGATTAGTTAACTAGATTATCACTAAGTTAGACTGCTATCCCACTGCACCACTAACCTTCCACTAGTTTTATCAACAGTTAGAACTAATTTAATTTAATACAACTATAAATAACTAACCTTGATTGATGAAAATTAACAATAACACATGCTTAACTAAACTCAAATTTACTGAGTTAACTAAGTGACAATAGCCATTTCACACAAGTTAACTTCCTCCAAGTTGTCTGCTAATGTGGAAATTCAAATTTTCTCAATTTGACCAAGGCAAAGGAAAATTAAGACTTTCTTACTACACTTCTCAACACTCCCTCTTAGTAAGAAATGGATTTTACACCATCCTTATCTTGCACCTATGGAATGTACTATAATAACATCTCTCACTATTGTTGTTGTGACTGCAACAACTGCATCTAAGAAGCATAAAAGAAATTGAATCAACTGTGTTTGCAATTGTCTACTGAGAAAATTGTGTTGTTGTTGACTTTGTTACTGAGCCTCCTACTCTGTTGTCAACACTCCTTTGCACTCCTTAGTATTTAACTGACATTGATCATCCTGGTACTGAATACTGTGGGACCTTGTAGCAAGGTAATGATCCATGAGGAGAACAGCTCATGGATCCTGACCTAATTTATGTAACTTTGGGACCAAGTATCTACATCACCCCACCTCACTACTGGAGGTATAGATGCATGCATGGAAAAATCTACCTCTAGCTTGTAGAGGTTTCTCATTCTTACTATGATCTACTTCTCTTTCCTAGTAGCTATGTGTCTCATAAAGGCTCCCCCTTACTAAAGATCACATCATATCCATGATCTTCCAAAACTGCTACAGAGATGAGGTTCTTATTCAAGCCTAGTACAAACATAACATATTTGAGGCAAAGAGGGAAGCTCGAATTTTTCTTAGAGGTTACTGTAAAAATCTTGGTAGGAATGTACCTTTTGTCATCCTCAAGTTCAATATGCATCTAGAGATATTTGTCATCCAGGTCACTGAAAAACTCTCTACACCCTGTCATGTGGAATAAGGCACCTGAATCCAAGTACCACACACTCCTCATCACAATGTTTCCCATGCATGTGATCAGGGTGAATTCTAACTTGAACTGTGAAGCCAATGCTTCACTTTTTTCTCCTACTACAAGCTCCTTCTTGCTAGACATTTTGTGTGTACACTTTGTTGCATAGTTCCTGAATTCATGACGATTGAAGCATTTTATTTTGGACATGTCCTTCTTCTTACCCCTTGGCTGGATTCAGTCTCTCTTTGGGACTCCTTTCCCTTGGCTTTCAATCCCCTCCCAACTACAGCAAAGTCTTCTTCCGCTTTTGTGGATGTTACTCCATCTCTGGTATTTCTCCTATACTCTTCTTGAACGAAATCGGACCACAAACTCTCCCAATTTGGTAAATTTTATCTCCCATTCACTGAGTCTTGGTAGATATGCTAGATTTTGGGAAGGCCTAGAAGAGTTAGGCTCACCAAGTCATCTTTTGTAACATTCACACTAACACCTCCAAGCTCATCATGAACTTGAGTAAATCTTCTGAGATACTGTGGAACCGTATCCTTCTTCTGCATCTTAATATTTTGAAGTTTGTCTTTGACGACAAATTTTCTATGGTCATTGATATTGTAAAATAGATATGTCAGTTCCTACCACATTGCAAAACGAGTTTCTTTCCCATGGAAATTTGAGACAATATGGTCTCACACTCCCTCCAATATTATTCTCCTCGCCTTGGATACATCTTTCTTCCATTGGGCTAGGTTTTGGGCATCTGTTGATGTTGGTTTCACAATGTTTGTCTTGACATATTCTAGCAATATGTTGTCATCAAGCACTGCCTCTATGTGATCCTTCCATGCAATGAAATTTGAGCTGATTTTCAAGCCATACTCTAATATCAATCCTTTTAAGGTCATTTTCCCAACTCTGAAAAGATCTTGCTACACCGAAGCTGCAAATTTGAACCTCCTGATAAAAAACTTCGAAATTCCTACTCTAATGTGAATCGCACTCTGATACCACGTAGAAATTTGGTGATAGAATTGCAACTGCTCAAGAAACTTTAATTTAAATCAAGATACACAATTTTTTATGAAACCAGCTCACAAAAAGATAGAAAAGATAGATCAACGCCTTAGAATTCAGCCTCTTCGAGGGGGCAACCTCCTTTACATTACATAAAAGAACAATTCTTCGATGATTCAAATGACAAAACCTCCTTTCTATATATAGGAGTCTAAGAAGTCACAATATAACCTAACCGACCTAACAATAATAATATAAAGCCACAATAACAATAGAGGGATTCTATGGGGCACAGTAATAACAATATGGGGACAATAGGGGCACAACAATATTAATAAGGGATACAACTACAATAGTAATGGGGTAATCACTAGTATTATAGGGACCCAACATGCCCCTCTCCTTCAAAAAAGTGTTGTCCTCAACGCTTGAGTAGTTCTAGATACTTCTGTATAAAATTCTCATCCTCCCATGTGGAATCTTCAGCGGATAAGTTATTCCACTTGATAAGATACTCCGAAATTAATCAATTTCGTAGCTGTCGAGTTCTTGTTTCTGTGACTACTTCCGGTTCCAATATAATTTTTCCTTCCTCGTCAAGTTCTGGCAATATAGTTTGAACTGGGAGCTTGTCGCCTATAACCTTCTTTAAACATGAAACATGGAAAACTGGGCGCAATCCAGAAGCTGCAGGAAGCTCCAATTTGTATGCCATAGTACCAATCTTTTGCAACACCTTGTACAGACCATAATACTTTGGTGATAATTTATTATCCTGCTTAGCTTGCTTGAGGGACATTTGCTTATATGGTTGTAGCCATAGGAATACCCAATCACCTACATCAAAACTTCTTTCGCTGCGATGTTCATCTCCTGTTGTTTCATTCTATCATGTGCCAACACGAGGGTATCCGTTAAGAGTTGGAGGACTTGTTGTTGATGTTCGATGTGATGTTCCACTCCTTGAACCTTAGAATTTTCTCTTAAATATGATGTGATGGATGGTGGCTGATACACATAAAGTGCCATAAATGGGATCTTTTTTGTTGTTGTATGGAAGGAAGTGTTATACCACCATTCAGCCAGAGGCAACCATTTGACCCATTGTGTCTGTTTATTCAGATACAAAGCAACGAAGCTATCCTTCCAAACATTTGTTTACTATCTCAGTTTGCACATCAGATTGAGGATGATAAGATGAGCTATGAGCTAAATAAGTACCAAGACAAGAAAATAATTCTGTCCAAAAATTTCCAGTGAAAATGGGATCTCTGTCACTTACAATAATCTTTGGGTTTCCATGTAGCTTTTGAATTGTTTCCATAAATGCAGTAGAAACTGTACTGGCTTTAAATGGATGTGATAATGCACAAAAGTGTGCATACTTGGTAAGTCTGTCAACTACCACCATGATGACACTCTTTCCCTCAGACTTGGGTAAACCTGTGATTAAATCCATTGAAACCTCCTCCCAACGTTGGCTTGGAATGGATAAAGGTTGTAATAGACCTGGTGTCTTAATTGTTTCAACTTTATTTTGTTGGCAAACCAAACATTCCGCCACAAACTTTTGAATATCTGATTTAAGGCCATCCCAAAAAAATTCCTTCTTAACCCTGTGGTAAGTTTTTAAAAATCCTGAGTGCCCTCCTAAGGGAGAAGTGTGCAATTCCATAAGAATCTTTTGTTTTAGCTGGGAATTCTTACAGAGGTATAAGCGATCTTTGTACCATAACGAATCATTTTTCCAGCTAAATGTATCAGACGTACTGGAATCTTGTTGTAACTTTCGAATAAGTGCCCACACTTCTTCATCATTCTTCCATTCCTCCCTTGCTTCGTTTACCAATCTGGTTGGATAATAGAAATGGCACACAACAATGCCTCCACATACTCATCCTTTCTTGAGAGTGCATCTGCCACACATTTTGCTTCCCTTTTTTGTAGATGATTTCAAAGTCATAACCCAACATCTTTGTGACCCACTTTTGTTGCTCTTCAGAGGATAATCTTTGTTCTAAAAAGTATTTAAGGCTATCATGATCCTTTTACCTTGAAGTGTCTTCCCATTAGGTAGGGTCGCCATTTCTTAAGTGCATGGAGTATTGCCAACATTTCCTTCTCATAAATAGCTTTGTGTAAAAACTTTCCCTTGATTGGACGACTTTCAAAAGCAATGGGTCTTTCATCCTGCATTAGAACAACACCAATTCCATTTCCTGAAGCATCACATTCCACAATAAAGGTTTTTGTGAAGTCTGGTGTAGCTAAGACCGGTGCTTGGCACATTGCCTCTTTAAGATGTTCAAAGGCC
>APFE031175990.1:111549-139120 GCA_000404065.3 Pinus taeda
TCAACATGTTCAACATGATCCTTCCAAGACTTGTTCTAGATTAGTATATCATCAAAAAATACTAACACAAATTTTCTAAGGAATGGTTTGAAAATGGAATTCATCAAACCTTGAAATGTTGAAGGTGCATTGGTAAGGAAAAAAGGCATGACCAAAAATTCATAATGGCCCTCATGAGTTGTAAATGCTATTTTCTGAATGTCTTCAGTCTTCATTCTGATTTGATGATATCTTGAATGAAGATCTAACTTGGTGAAGTAAATTGATCCATGCAATTCATCCAGTAATTCATAAATGATAGGAATGGGAAACTCATCTTTAATCGTGAGCTTGTTGAGCTCCCTATAATCCGGACACATGCGCCATGATCCATCCTTCTTGTGCACCAATACTACTGGAGCAGAGAAATAAATTTGACTCAGTTGAATTATATCAGCCTCTAGCATTTCTACAACCATACGTTCAATTTCACTCTTTTGGGCATAGGGATATCTGTATGGCCTGATGTTTGGAGGAACACTTCCTGGAATCAGATGAATAGCATGATCATGATCACGAATAGGTGGGACACCTTTGGGAGTCTCAAATGCCTTGGAATGATTGTCCAACACTTTCTGGAGATCTGGAGAAATAGATGATTCCGATGTGGAAACATCTAGCGAACATAATTGAGCAATTACACCTCTTTGTTCCTTTTTAAGAGCTTTGTCATACCGTTAGAGCTGATTATCTTTCCCGGTTTCCCTGCAATACCCCTCAATTCAACTTCCTTTCCTTCTGCCGAAAATTTCATGAAAAGTTATTGAAAATTGAAAGCTATTGCACCCAAGGATTGTAGCCATTGGACTCCTAGTACAACATCAGCACCTCCCATTAGAATGGAAAGCATTAGGCTAGTCAATACATATTCTCCCATGGATAGCTTGATATTATGGCACTTTCCCGAGCAATTTATCGTTCCTCCATTTGCAATCATCACTTGACACTCTGTTGCTGGATATAGGAAGCAATTCAATTCTTTTGCTACCTTACAATGAATAAAATTGTGGGTACTTCCTGAATCAATCAACACTATTACCTTTTTCTTCTTGATTTGTCCTTCTATCTTGATGGTTTGAGGAGTGGTAATTCCAGCGAATGCATTACAAGATATGGTCGGATTCATTTCTTCTTTATCTAGGCTTTGTTCTTGGAGTATATCCTCTTCTTTTGACCTTTCTTGCTCCTTTTCTTCTTCCTCTTCACAATCTATGTAGAATAATTTCTTCTCAGCACACTTGTGACCTTTAGTGTATTTTCTATCACAACTGTAACAAAGCCCTTTTGCTCTTTTTTCTTCTAATTGTTGTGGTGTCAACCTTATAGGTTGTTGAAGACTAGGGGCAACAACACTTCCGTCTTTATAGTTGTGAGTGGTATGCTTCCTGGTTGCATAATTTTTCTTTCCATTTTTCTTGCTAACCTGAATGCCTTCTCTAATGAATCAGGTTCCCAAAGGCGAACATCATGTTGGATATTATCCTTTAAAGACCCTATCAACACATCAATCCTATGCTCCTCTGGAATATCTTTTACCCTTATGTTCAATTTTTGGAACTCCTCAATGTGCTCCATTATTGAACCCTTTTGTTTGAGACTTATCATTTGGCTAAAAAAAGTGTTGCTTTTTGTATCCTCATAATGTGCTATCAATTCTTCCGTAAAAATTGCCCAAGTGATAAATTGTTTACGAGAGCAAAGCCATTGATACCATACAAACTGATTTGGTTCCAAATATAAAGTTGGTTGCAATACGTACCTTTTGTGTGTTTAGCACATTATTGAGATCGAAAAATTGCTCCATCTGTAATATCCATGTTGCGAGATCCTTGCCATCAAACTTCCTCATATCAATTTTTGAAATATGGTGCATCTTCGATCCAACATTAGATTCTATGAAATCATGATTAACATTTCCTTTGTTCGCATCATGAGTTTCCTTTACTCCCCTTTCACCATTAGTAAGTATTTCTTGTAGAAAATTTGTCAAATCTGCCTTCAAATATATCTTCAAATCGTCAATATTAGCTTCCACGCCCTTTATCTTAGATTCCACGCCATTTATGTTAGCTTCTGTTAGCTTTTGTGAGAGTGAAATTTGTTGCACTTGGTCTTGTAATTTTTATATATCATGTAGCATTTCTTCCTCTTCTTCATGAGTCATGCTAGAGCTTTCAGATTGCTGACTAGGTGTTTGCATTTTCTTTCTTCGAGGCATCAGTTACCAATACTAATTCTCTACAATGCCCTTTGAATTCCTTCAAAATAACCTTTCAAACCAAGCTTAAGCAAAAATTTAAAAAATCTACCCACTTTTTTTCACTTTGTAGGAGCTCGATATTGCCTCTCATGTATCTCTGTAATTTTGGATCATACAGTTCTAAAATTGTGACCTGCGGTAGCCCTCTGTGTCCTCTTTCCAATGCCACCAGTCTGACCCCAATTGGATTCTCCAATGAAGAGTTATGTCAAATCTCCCATAGTGACCTGATTATATACTAATTCAGTAGAGCGAATTTGTACGATGTGCCACGTGTCCCTGTTTTGACCTTTGGCTCTACAAAATATATACAAGAAACTACAATCCATCCTCTTTCTGTACCTTCTTACAAAATTTCACTCCGATGCTCAGAGAGAAAGTTATGATGATTTTCCCCAAGTCACCTGTTTGGAATGTAATTCAGGAGTCTGCAAAAAGACAAACTTCCTCAGATCATATATCCACAAATATAGCGTGAAAATCTCTGAAATTCTCACCCAAGGTTCAATGTGATTTCCTCTCAAATGGGTTTTTTTTTTCCGCTTCTGAAACATTGCAGAAAAAAAAGTTATAGTGAAAATGCCACAATGACCTGTTTGGAGCAGCGAAACCCTAGAATCCAAAGCTCTGATACCAAATGTTATGAAACCAGCTCATAAAAAGATAGAAAAGATAGATCAACGCCTTAGAATTCAGCCTCTTCGAGGGGGTAACCTCCTTTACATTACATAAATGAAAAATTCTTGGATGATTCAAACGACAGAGCCTCCTTTCTATAGATAAGAGTCTAAGGAGTCACAATATAACCCAGCCGACCTAACAATAATAATATAAAGCCACAAAAACAACAATAGAGGGATTCTACGGGGAACAGTAATAACAATATGGGGACAATAGGGGAACAACAATATTAATAACGGGTACAGCTACAATAGTAATGGGGTAACCTAACACAATTCTACTCTACTAACCTATGGAATTTAATTCACAATCTAGAGCAACAATCTCATACTTGTAATAAGAAATAACACACATGCACAATATTTTTCTATGGAAACCCAATTTGGAAAAACCCCTTAGGCCTCTTTGCATTAATCAACTGAATAAAGATGTATTACAATTGCTAGCGTAGTCTGAGCTGAACCTGCAAGTTAATAACATGTTCTCTGCTCAATGAGAAACTCTGACCTAGACATAGTAAATTTTTTCCTCATCTTGAGCCCCTATTTCCTTGCGTGAATCCTAAGGAATTAGACCCCTATTATTTAGGAATTTTCCTCCAATTGATTGTGTAATTCGCAAGGTTGATCGTCTAGTTGCATGCAACACCTGTACACTCTAGAATAGTCTACAACTGATGTTAGACTGCCTTCGAATCTCCATCACAGTTGGGGAACTCAAATTCTATGGATGCATTAACTATTTTGAGTTGATTGATTAGTTAACTAGATAATCATTGAGTTAGACTGTTGTCCCACTACACAATTGGCTTCCACTAGTTCTATCAACAATTAGAACTAGTTTAACTAAACACCACTCGAAGTAACTGACCTTGATTACTACAAATTAGTAATCACACACGCTTAAATGAACTCCAAGCCCTCTAACTCGAATTTACTAAGTAGACTGAGTGACAAGAGCCATGTCACGCAAGTTAGCTGCCTCCAATTTGTTTGTTTATGTGGAAATTTGAATTTTCTCAATTTGACCAAGGCAAAGTCAAATTGAGACTTTCTTGCTACACTTCTCAACATTATTCAATCTCTTGGCTCATGTATTTTACTTTTAAAAGAATCGTTTATTTCAATAATTATATATTCAATATTAACATTTATTTATATTTTGATAGATAAAAAAGAAAAGACTTCAAGTTTTTGTTTCATTTAGTTTCATTTTTGTGTCATTTTAAATTAAGGTTGAATCAAGCATTGTTAGTTTTTAAATTAGAAAAAATAGGATTAGTTAGGAACTTGTTTGAAGAAATTGTTTAGTAACTAACAAGTAACTGAGGAACAGTTCCTCAAACTGTAAAGGAACTACTGATAGTGTATTGAAAAGGAAAAATCAGAGATCATGGAAGGGTTTCCATCTAGAGTGGAGAGAGAGCCCTGAAGCTATAACCCAGAATTATTTGAACTTCTATGATAGCTAACAATTCAAATATATCATTTAATAAATTAGATTAAATTTCATTACATTCTCTGTGCATCGATGTCTCAGGCATCAAAATGAAAGCAAGACAGTGAAAGCATTTCTTTTCAAAGATTCGAACAAGCATTGACAAGCATACAGTAACAAGCAGCATTTTAAGACCAAGAATCAAACAGAGGTACACCAACATATAGATTTCGGTTCTCAACAAAACAAACCCCAGGTACTATTACATTCTGCATTTAAACAAAAACAATATTTCTTGTACATGGGAATTTCATTTTTTTTCATTCAATAAAAATTCACTGTACAAAATCGTGAAGGGTTCCAAACCCATGAAACCAAAACACATTACATTCCACAGGCTATGCCTAAAACTTCCAGTGAGGGCATGAAAACCTCAAAGATCACATATAGATACAAAGGACCCAAAACATCAAGGGTATAGCCGAGTTACAACAAGAGCAAGCGACAGAACAACTGTTGCAAAACTAGACACACAACAGAGTAAGCAATAAAATTCTATAGCTATGGAAAGACCCTACCTAAGTTTCCCCAACCGTGCAAACAGTCCCTAAGACGAAGCTATGGAGAATCGCTTCCCTGGAAGGGCCTTCACACCACCAAAAAGTAGGGTAGCAGTCAGTTTTGAGCCATGAAAATCAACAAAGATAACAATGAAGAGCTAACTGGAAGGAGAACAAGGACCTTACCTGGAGAAGAACCATTTTGAGATGAAGGACGAGAGCTGAGGCCCACAATAGAGGGTTTCCACCAGTGAATGAGCCATGAACACACTCTGCCTACTCACCAAGGAGCCAGAGCATTAGGACCTCTAAATACAGGGAGTGAAAATGAAACCAGAAGGAGAAGCTTACCTGAAATTGAGGGCACCGAGTCGTCATGTGCAGCAGCCAAGAAGGGACCTGAGATTTGCAGAGCTAAACCATGGCCAGACCCCACGTCAACAAATGAATCACCACAAAATGAACAGAAACGAGCTCGAAGAAAATAACAAAGACAAACAGACTTGTGAGGGGAAGAGAACCTGAAACCCTCCAAACACCAGAGCAATGAGTCGCTACAGAGAACGAGTAGAGGTAGAGCAATGATAGACCATGGAGAACAAGCAGAGGCATAGCACCAATAAACCATAGTGAACCAACAAAGCACATTAAACCGCCATACGTAGCAAACAAGGCACAGTACTTACCATCCATCACGAATACCAAGTGAGAACACAGAGCACCCGTAGAGCAAAACCATTGCGCAGGAGAAATGACCTCCAAAACCCCTCGGTGAAAGTGATAACCCTTAGTCGCAAGCTCAAGGACAGTACAGAGGGTGGGCAGCAAACATTAAACTACAATAAAGACACACACCAAAAACCCTGCCACCAAACTCAACTTGGAACCAAAGAATTAAAGGGTCAATAACCACGTGTCCCTCCTCGAGATCACCACCAATTTTTGGTATCAGAGCAAGTTGTCCTTTTCTCTCAATAAAAATGGAGGTAGGAAGAAGGGGTCGAGGAAGAGGCATCAAAAGAGTAGTAGATGAAGGGCTACAAGAAGAAATTAGGAATTTAACTGCAGGTTTGGCAGCAGTGGAAGCAGGAAGGCATATAGATTCGGAAGTTGTGGATGACAATGAGAAGGAAAACATAGCCATGACGGATGTGTCAAATGACAAAGGACCGGAAATTAAACTATTGAGGTTAGTTTTGTTGGCTAGCAGCAAGCCAAGACCAGAGCTCTCTAATTATGATGGCAATTTGTCCACAGAGGCATTGTTAGACTGGATAAGTGAGCTAGATAAATATTTTGAGTATGAGGAAATCAATGAAGACAAGAGGATTAAGTTTGTTGTCACTGAATTAAAGGGACATGCAGCTCTATGGTGGGATAATGTACAGGAAGAAAGGATGAGATTAAACAAACCATTGATTAAGAAGTGGGACAGGATGGTTGCTATAATGAAGAGCAAGTTTCTGCCTAAAGATTATCAAATTTCCCTTTATAGACAAGTACGGAACCTAAAGCATAGAATTATGACTATGAAGTAATATACTGAAGAATTTTATAAAGTTAACCTAAGAGCTGTTATGTTGAAGATACCCCTGAGAAAACAGCGAGGTTTGTGAATGGTCTACGGATGAGATCCTAGATGAAATTAGTATTCTTTTTCCTAAGACCACAGAGGAAGCTTATCAGATTTCTTTGAAGGTGGAGGAAATCATTGCTAGGAAACAAAATTCCAGAAGACGACATGGTTCTGGTAGAGGTCGTGGACATACCTTTGGCAGAGGTAGGACTACCAACAGCTGTGAAGAGGGCAGTAGTTCTAAAACTTCGGGACAGAGTGAAAGGGAAGGTAACACCAAAGGAGAAAGGTCATACTAGTGAGGAAGAGGTAATGATAGAGGTAGAGGAAATTCCTATCATTGTTACAAGTGTCGCAAGTGGGGACACAGGTCCTTTGAATGTCCTGAAAATGAACAAGCTAGGTGGAGGGGAGCATATGTCGCTCAACCAATGAAGTGGAGGCACCACCACAAGAGGTGGAAAATATGCCAGAGACTGGGGAAGCCTTGGTGTTGAACAAGGTATTATTAAAACAAGCTAAATAAGTAGCTGATCAAACACAGAGGAAAGCATTGTTCTGGACTGTATGCAATTTTGCATGGGAAATGCTGCAAATTAATTATAGACAGTGGAAGTACTGATAATCTGGTAGCTACTGAAATGGTGGGAAAATTGGGTTTGAAGAGGTTGAAGAATCCAACTCCATACAGGGTGTCATGGTTGCAGAAAGGCCACCAACTGCTATTCAATGAGCAATGTGAAGTAGAGTTTCATATTGGAAATTACAAAGACAAGGTGACTTGCAATATCATGCCTATGGATGTGTGCCATATTCTGTTGGGAATACCATGTCATTATGAAAGGAAGGTTGTCCATTATGAGGCAAAAAATTGTTACAAGTTTGTTAAAGATGGGATAAAGCATACCCTAGTGCCCATGAAGGAAGAGGATGCTACAGAAACCAGTGGGACAAAAGCACTACTGTTAGGTGGAAAAGCGTTTTTGCGACATATGGAAGATGATGAGGTGAAGTATGTAGTTGTGCGAAGGCCAAAACCAGTATTGATCCATACTGAAGTCACCGACTTACCTAAAGAAATAAAGGACATGCTGCAAGAGTTTAGTGATATTGTGGTAGGCGATCTATCGAACAAATTACCACCAAAGCGGAGCATTAGTCACCATATTGATTTTATTCTAGGAGCTAGTTTTCCAAACAAGGCTGCCTACTGGATGAGTCTGAAGGATAATGAAGAAATATGGAAGCAGGTCCAAGAGTTTTTGGATAAAGGATTGATTCGGGAGAGTTTAATCCCTTGTGCAGTTCTAACTATTTTAGCTCCCAAGAAAGAAGGTGAGTGACAAATGTGCATGGATTCCCGGGCCATTAACAAGATTACTATCAAGTACAGGTTCCCTTTACCTCTGATGGATGATATGATGATTGTTTGAGTGGAGTAGCGTACTTTTCAAAGATAGACCTGAAAAGTGGCTACCACCAAATCAGAATTCGAGAAGGTGACGAGTGGAAGACAACTTTCAAGACTATGAAGGCTTGTACGAATGGTTAGTTATGCCATTTGGATTGAGTAACACCCTTAGCACATTCTTGCGGTTGATGAACAAGATGCTGAAGGAATTCATTGGAGAAATTGTGATTGTATATCTAGATGATATACTTATATTCAACAAGACAAAGGAAGAACATTTTCGGCATGTGAGGTATGTATCGGAAAAATTATAGTAGAATAAATTACTGATAAATTTGAAGAAATGTTCTTTTTTCAAGAAAGAATTAATTTATTTGGGATTTGTGATTTCCAAGAATGAACTAAAAATGGATCCGGAAAAGGTTGCAGCCATAGTTAGTTGGCCATCCCCCAAAAGTTTGTTTGAGGTATGAAGTTTCCATGGATTGGAAAGTTTTTATCATAAATTTATTAAGAAATTCAATGGGATTTGTGAACCCATGTTGGACACCATTAAGAAGACAAATCAGTGTTTCCATTGGAAAGAAATGGTAGAGAAGAGTTTTCAGCTGCTCAAAAGGAAAATTACTGAAGAATCAATTTTGAGGTTGCCAGACTTTAACAAACTTTTTCAAGCTCATTGTGATGCTAGTGGGATAGCCATTGGTGTAGTGCTCAGTCAAGAGGACAAGCCAATAGCCTATTTCAGTGAGAAACTAAATGAAAGTAGGAAGAAGTACACGTCTTATGATAAGGAATCTTATGTAGTGGTTCAAGCACTGAAGCATTGGAGACATTACCTGTTGGCCAATGAATTTGTCTTGTTTTCAGACAATTCTGCGTTGCCGTATATTATGCAGTAGCCTAAGCTGAACTATAAACATGCTAAGTGGGTGGAGTACTTACATAGTTTTACATTTGTGCTGAAACACATCAGCGGTCAAGCCAACAAAGTGGCAGATGTGTTAAGCAGGAGGAATTTGATCCTACTGGAAAGTACGATACAAATATTAGGATTTGAACATCTTAAGGACTTGTATGAGGCAGATGTAGATTTTAAGGAAGCTTATGAAGCTTTCCAAAATCCGTTGTTGAGAGATAACAGTTCATGGCTAGACTATAATATGTAGGAAGGGTTGTTGTTCAAAGGAGGGAAGTTGTGTATTTCGAAATGTTCTATGAGAGAGAACTTAATCCAAGAAAAGCATAATGGAGGTTCAGCCAGACATTTTGGAATAGACAAGACCTTGGAACAGTTGAGTCACTTTTATTATTGGCTAAAGATAAGCAAAGATGTACAGAGGTTTGTGACTAGATGCAAAGTGTGTCAACTTGCAAAGGGACACAACCAAAACACAGGGTTGTATACACCCTTACCTATTCCAAATATACCATGGGACTCTATCAGTTTGGACTTTGTCTTAGGTCTATCGAAGACACAATGGGGATTCGATTCCATCATGGTGGTGGTGGATCATTTCACCAAAATGGCACATTTCATTCCATGCAGGAAAACCAGTGATGCCACACATGTAGCACTTTTATTCTTTACCGAGATAGTCAGATTACATGGCTTGCCGAAGTTTATTGTTTTAGATCGAGACGAAGTTTACAGGACATATATGGTGAACCCTATGGAAAAAATTAGACACCAAACTAAACTTCAGCTTAGCTTATCACCCATAGACTGATGGTCAAACTGAAGTGGTGAACCGAATTCTGGGAAACGTATTGAGGAGTCTGGTTGGAGAAAATTCACGACAGTAGGATCGTGTGCTTGCACAAGAAGAATTTTCTTATAATGATTTACCCAACCAAAGCACGAGCACTAGTCCTTTCCAGAACCTATATGGAATGGACCCACATGGAGTACATGAGTTACACGATTTGGGACAGCTGGAGTGCAGGAGTGTTGATGGGGAAGATTTTGCAAAGGAAATCAACAATCTTCATGAACAGGTGAAATTAACAGCCAAAGGTACAAGCAAAATGCATATTTGAAAAGGCGGGAGGTACAATTCAACGTAGGAGACTTGGTATTAGCACACCTATGCAAGGAAAGGTTTCCTAAAGGCGAATATAACAAGTTGAAATGGAAAAAAATCAAGCCTTGCAGGATTCTTCAGAAATTTTCTATAAATGCTTATGAATTGCAGTTACCCCTAGGTATTGGAATTTCACCCATTTTCAATGTGGCGGATCTGTACCCCTGCACTGTGGCAGATGAAGAAGATAGTTCGGAAAGACGAACACGGGACACCCAGAAAGAGAATGATTCATGGATTAAACAAATGCCCCCAGCAAAGCCTCTAGATATCGAACAAATCTTAGATACCTAGGTGGCCAGACAAACTCGAAGGAAGGAATATTTGCAGTACCTAGTCAAGTGGAAGGGTCATCCTATTGAAGATAGTTCTTGGTTAGATGCTAGCCAGATTCAAAGTGTCGGGTACTCTATTGAAGAGCTCATGGATAGGAGCTATGAATTTAATTTACTCTGGGAGCCTGATGCAGGAGCATTCGAGTGAAGAGGCGATAGTTAGGAGATGTTTTTTTTTTTGACAGATAAAGAGGAAAACACTTCAAGTTTCTGTTTCATTTAATTTCATTTCTATGTCATTTTAAATTAAGGTTGAATCAGCCATTGTTAGTTTTTAATTTAGACAAAATAAGATTAGTTAGGAACTTGTTTCAAGAAATTGTTTAGTAACTGACAAGTAACTAAGCAATAGTTCCTCAAACTGTAAAGGAACTGTTGATAGTGTATTGAAAAGGAAAAATTAGAGATCATGGAAGGGCTACCATCTAGAGAGGAGTGAGAGCCCTGAAGCTGTAACCCAGAATTATTTGTACTTATATGATAGCTAACAGTTCAAAATCTATCATTTAATAAATTAGATTAAATTTCATTACGTTCTTTGTGCATCGATGTCTCAGGCATCAAAAAGAAAGCAAGATACTGAAACCATTTCTTTTCAAAGATTCAAACAAGCATCGACAAGCATACAGTAACAAGTAGCTTTTTAAGACTAAGAATCAAACAGAAGTACACCAACACATAGATTTCATTTCTCAACAAAACAAACCCCAGGTACTATTACATTCTACATTTAAACAAAAACAATATTTCTTGTACATGGAAATTTCATTTTTTTTCATTCAATAAAAATTCACTGTACAAAATCGTGAAGGCTTCCAAACCCATGAAACCAAAACACATTACAATCCACGAGCTATGCCTAAAACTTCCAGCGAGGGCATGAACACCTCAAATATCACATACAGATACAAAGAACCAAAAACATCAAGGGTATAGCTGAGTCACAACAAAAGTAAGCGATAGAACAACTGCTACAAAACTAGGCACATATTAGAGGAAGCAAGAAAATGTTATAGCTACAGAAAGACCCTACTTGGGTTTCCCCAAGCCCGCGAACAGTCCCCAGGATGAAGTTGTGGAGTAGCGCTTCCCTAGAAGGGCCTGCACACCACCACAGAGTAGGGCAGCGGTCAGTATTGAGCCACGAAAATCAACAAAGTTAACAGTGAATAGCTAACTGGAAGGAGAACGAGGACCTTACCTGGAGGAGAACCATTTTGAGATGAAGGATGAGAGTCAAGACCCACAACAGAGGGTTTCCACCAATGAATAAGCCATGAACATGCTCTACCTTCTCACCAAGGAGCCAGAGCATTAGGAACTTTAAAAACAGGGAGTGAAATTGAAACCAGAAGGAGAAGCTTACCTGAAATTGAGGGTGCCAAGCCATCCTGTGTAGCAGCCAAGTAGGACCTAAGATTTTTAGAGCCGAAGCATAACCATACCCCACATCAACAAACAAATCACTACAAAATGAACAGAAACGTGCTTGAAGCAAATAACAGAGACAAACAGACTTGCGAGGGGAAGAGGACATGAAACCCTCCAAACACCAGAGTAATGAGTCACTACAGAGAACTACCAGAGGCATAGCAATGATAGACCATGGAGAACGAGCAGAGGCATAACACCAATAAACCACAAAGAACTAACAAAGGACATTAAACCACCATACGAAGCAAACAGGGCACAATACTTACCATCCATCGCGAATACCAGGCGAGAACATAGAGCACCCACAGAGCAAAACCATCGCATAGGAGAAATGACCTCCAAAACCCATCAGTGAAAGTGATAACCCTTAGTCGCAAGCCCGAGGTCAATATAGACGATGGGCAAAAAAAATTAAACCGCAATAAAGACACACACCAAAAACCCTGCCACCAAAATCAACTTGGAAACAAAGAATTAAATGGTCAATAGCCACGTGTCCCTCCTCAGGAGTGTCACCACATGTAATTTCTATAGCAATTTTGTATCACACACGTCAATGGGAAGAACATGTCCATTAGTGCAAAAACCATTCAGTGGCTATTGTATTTTAAAAGTAAATAGTTTGAAAGTGAAATTTTGTGTTTATTGTTGTTTCATTGGAAGAACATGACAATTTGCGCATAAAACTGTGTTGTAGTTCTTTATAACTAGTTTGAAATTGGAATTTTGATTTCCTTCTTGTTCGATTTGATTATTTAAATTTACAACATTAATCATTAATGATAATAAATAATTAATATTAATAAGATTATTTATTATTTTTATTTTTAGGCAATTTTTATTTTTTTTTAAATTTTCTTACTTTCAGCATCTTTTTCATATAGTAGTTGGGCGAGGGGGGTTTTTGGTTTCATATCAAAACTTTCATTGGGTGTATTTTGGCAAGCTAGAAATCTAGGGTGTTGCTTGCCAAAAGTGTTGCAAGATCCAAAATATGAGGTTAGATCTGGCAAGATCGAAGAATATATGCAATGTATACAAAATCAGATTCTTATTTGCAAATTCATTGGATTATGACCCTATGAAAAGTCTTTGTTTGGGTGGATCCAAAATAAATGGAACCTCCAAGATCAACTAGAATTGGAGCTAGGGGCAAAAGAGTTCTTCACAATCATTTTTTCCAACTTGGAAGACATAACTAGAGTTTTTGAAGGAGGATCATATTTTTTTAACAATGTAAGGTTCTTCATCTGATTTTGGAAGGAGTAGTATAATCTAGAGAATGAAGACTTCCTTGCTGCCATGGTGTGGGTATGACTCTTTTCTCTTCCCAAGGAATATTGGGAGGAGAAAACCATTGAAGACATTGGAAATATGATTGGGAACTTTGTCAAATTATTAGAGGCTGCTAGGAGGGGTATGTACACATCATATGCTTAGATCTGTGTTTACATGAATATCTTGCAATCTCTTCCAGCCTCCATAGATATTTATTATTAGGATAGTATTTGGAAGCAGTCTCTAGATTATGAACATGTCCCCATTAAATGTAGTCATTGATGAATATAGGCATCTTATTATACTATCTGATGAATACCAAGGAATTTCCTAAAGAACACCTTACTTAGAAAGAGCAAGATGATTTGGGAAAATCCCCCAAATAAGATGAAATTTGAGTCCTTAAGGTACCTCAAATCTTGACTAAATCCATTGATCTAGAAATAAGTTCGAGTCTCTCTCCTATCCGAAGGAGACTCTAGAGAAATACAACATTAAATCAAGCATAAAGTCAATAGAAATAAAGTTGCATAACCCTCTACTGAATCTTACAAATTCCGTGCAAAAGTCTCTTGAAGAGCACCAACAAAATCCATTACCACAGAAAATGGTTAGCTCCCTTTTGGAAGAAGCTGAAGCATAAGCCCTACCAGAAGATATGGATATGGACGACCCACAACTTGTTTCCCTGATAGAAGAATGGCATGGAAAAGATATGAAGGACATACCAACTCTTCAAGCTAAGATTTTGTACAACACCTATCTTCATAGAAAGGAAAAAATCCAACTGAGTTCTTCATAGTTTGGTCTTGGGGTTCAAATGAAGGATTTCAAGGTGGTCATCAAGCAAGACAGAGAAGCTAAAAAACGAGGCTGCAAGAGAAATAATGCATTAATCCAAGAAGGAAATGAGTAATTAGTCAACTCGGAAATGAGACCAATGTTAGAGGCATTTCCCCCCTGGAAATCTTGAATTTTCAAGAAGTTTTGTATGTCATAGTCATTGTCTAATTGTTTGTTATTGGTAAGAAGCTTGTTAGTTTCAAGAATCTCCTAGATTTTAGTCCTCTTTTATAAATACAAACTATATATAGCTTTTTCATATTAATGAAAAGATCCATTTTCAGAAAAAAATGATAATAGAAAACTAACATAAAATAGCCAAAGTCTAAACATACTGCTTTTTTGCCCTAAAAATTATGGAAATTCTCATAAAATATGACAAGGATTTTTGTAAATCCAAGTTACAATGGTCAAACTTCAAGAATTCGGGTACCCCAAAGGTTTTTGATGGTGCTGAATCCATTTCCACCATCAAAAACATGATTCAAACACTCTATTGCAAGATTTTTTGAATTTTTTTTGCCAAGATTCCAGCAAATTTTGACTATCCAAACAATTCCTCCACCTTGGTATGTTGCTTCTATAAAATACAAAAATAGTGTAAATGATTCATTTATATAATAAATACAAAAAAATATTATAAATAGATATATTTAAATAAAAATGTTAAATAATATTGATAATTTTTTATTATTAAATATACATATTTTAATTGTATTTAATTATCGAGTTGTCTTTAGTGTGACTTTTTGAAAGCTTTTCTCATGGGTTTTCCAGTCTAATTTCTTTAAAATCCGGCAGGAATTTATTGAAATCACAAGCTTGATGGGTAACCCCTACCCAATTGAAGTGTCCTAGAGGTTTTTCAGGGTGCTGAATCCATATATATAGTGAAAAGACTAATTTAAATAACACAAATCAAGATTTCATGTCAAAATTTTCTGCAGATTCCGAAACCACCAGAAAGTCCAAAAAATCACACTAAAGACAACTCCTTTAATTATTAATAATAAATAAAATAAATTATTAAGTTTATTAGTTTCAAGAATCTCTTGCATTTAATTTTTTTTAAATTTACAAATTATATATAATTTTTTCATATTAATAAAGAGATTCATGTACTAAAAAAATGATAATAAAAAATTAACATAGAGATATCGTAAATGATTATAATACAATAAAATATACAAATAAGAAATAATAAGAAATTAACGTATAAAATAAAGGAGTTGTCTTTAGTGCGAATTTTTGAACTTTCTGGTGATGAATCCGGTGGAAAATTTTGAGGTGAAATTTTGATTTGTGCTATTTAAACTAGTTTTTTTATTGTATATATGGATTCAGCACCCTAGAAAACTCCTAGGACATTTCGATAACATAGGATTGTCCATAAGCTTGTAACTTCAATAAATCAATAAATTCTGGAGATTTTAGAGAATTTACACAGAAAAATACACCATAAATGCTTCCAAAAAATCGCACTAAAAACAACTCCTAAAATAAAATAAAAATATTGTAAATAATTATATTATAAAAATGTAGAGATATTGTAAATAGGATATATTATAATAAAAATGTAAATAATATTGATATATTTTTTATTTATTAAAATATATATTAGAATTTGCGATCAAGTAGGCAATTACAACTAGATTTATGAATAAGAGCAATATCAAGTTATACATATTTTAATTATATTTAATTAATAAATAATAAATAAATGAATGTAAAAATATAAAATTAATTTTCTTTTTAATTTAAAAATATTTATGGCATAGGATAGTAAAATTTATTTGATAGCTTTAGCGAGTTTTTTATTTAAGCTGTGATAAAATGAGTCCCTTGGAAACGATTCCAAATAGGTTGGATAGATTTGAAAATAATAATATCTCACACATATATTTATGTGTATGATGAAATGTACTTTGATTTCCATGGTGTCATGAGGACTTTTTGGACTATATATTTTTACCGCGTGGCCAAGAATGCATATTTAACATAAATAGCATCCATGAGCATAGAAGTCAGGAAGAATTAAGGTTATTTTTTTCATGTAGGATCTAGGTATCTTGATATTATCTCTTAGAGGGTAGAAATAATATCATTCTAGTTGAACATACTTCCTATGACTATAGAAGAATATATTAAGGGCACCCAACCTTTGTTAAAAGGCTTTGCATTTGGTCTACCACATGGCATGCACATCATGGTAACCACTAGTTGAAATAGAATCTTTAGTAAGTTGGTCGAGTATTTTTTGTTGGTTTTAGACTTAAAACTACCCTTATTAACCAACCAAGTCTTCATGAGTTTTTTGGTAAGATGTTGAAACCTTTACTTTGATTCTCATCCAAGAACTCTTCTTAAGGAGGGAACCCATAATATAAGTTAATATCAAAAGTTTTTTTTGAAGCGAACTATTTCCCCTAGGTGTCTCTCACCATGAACTCTTTGGCATTTGTAAGTTTTAGGATGCAACTATGATCTTTTGAAACATCTATATACCTCTAAAATTAAATCATAATTATTCAAGTTTTCCCTCTAAATAAATTTGTACATCTCTAACAAGGTATAGGTTTTGTTCCTATTACTGAAGTATGTGGTTTCTATGAATGTTGGACCAAGCATACTAGTGGAGGGTTCATCATCAATGACCTTGATAATTGGGGCTTTCATGTCCCTATTTCTTGACGTGGGCATGATTTTCCCTGCAAAAGCCATTAAAACAATAAAATACATTATTACAATTAGTAAAACCAAAATGAGATATGCATGACTTATTATTTGTAGTGTACACTTTGTTGAGGAGGTGATTGATGCTTCTTCACAAGTTCTTATCTTGTGACTCATAGTGAAAAGTTTGCATGTCATCAATGAGCATAAGACCAAGCTAACAGAAAGCATAGCCAACAATATGGGTTATCATCCAATACAAGGTCAAAACTCATCTTGTAACACAATGGGTTACTGTTCACTATGAGGCCAATGATAGCTTGGGCTTGAGTTTTGATTTCATATTGAATTGTTGACATGAGGAGAAGGTAAAGGTAGCTTTTCCTTGTAATGAAGTATCATTGAATTATATGTAGGGCCCATGGAAAATAAGGGGAAGTGTGATGGGTAGTCTGAGTGCATCTAGGGAGAGAAAAAGGCATGTATCGTGGGCTATAGAAAAATTGCTTCCATGAGAAAAGAAAGGTGGCATAGCTTGTGAAAAATCACCCTTGTCAATGTGAGCATGGCCCATGTTATCAGTAACATGGCTAGTCGTAAAGGGGTAGCTTAGTTTGGGATGCAAGCCTTGGTGAGACCTAATGGTTGAAACACTATGTAGGTTTGGGGTTTCAATTTTACAATTGAAGGGTGAGAAAAAAAGTGGAGGGGAAAAAATTAGGCATGGATCATAACCCTAGCCAAGTCTAATAAGTGAAATCCTAGCAATCAAGATCATGATTGTCCAAAGAAGTAGATCGAGTTTGGGTCGTATTCCTAATCCCATTCTTCTCCCATTCTTATATGGTATCCATGTCTACGAGAGTTTGAAGATTAAATTAAAAGCATAAAATAAAATTTAAATTGATAATCTGGGATAATATAGGATGTTATTCCTTCCACGTGGTGCATGTTGACGTGGCAAGAAGACTCATACAATTGGCTTATGTGGTAAAAGGGTTGGTGGTAAAGTCAGCACTATCACAATCAAGGATTCTCAAGTGCAAGGGTGAAAAATGACAAGGGGAATGGACTTTATATATCAAAATCTAGGCAGTGGCATGAAGTTTGAGGAAATAAATTCCCCAAACATGTTTGTCAAAGAAAGTAACTTCTATTGTGATACAACACAAGGAAGAGAGGCATGTAAAATTTCCTTGAAATTGTAGCAATTGGAATTTATTCTCCTCACTCATTAGCAATTTAATTATTTATGGAAATTAATAAATAATTCAAACTACAATTCTTCTTAAAATAAATACGATGCGAAGGTAAAATCAGGAACTGAGAAATAGAAGCACACGCATAAAAATCAACACAATAATTTTTGGACTAATAGTCCCCAAAAAAACCCCAGAGGGAAAATCGGTGCAGTAGATGGTGGTTTATTTTATTATTATGCAACAAATTCTAAGAGTACAATAATATGGACAACTAACTGGAAATCCTTCGACAAACATCTCGCCAAAAATAATCTGGAGATAATTATCTCCTTCTACAAACAATTTAGCCTCCAATGGCTTGCTTGAAACCCTTACCGACAAACTTGCACTGCCTGGAAATCACACTATTGAGCCTGGAACAACTTTCATTGCCTGCAAACTAGTTCCAAGTGATCCATCCAGCCTCCCTCTTCCCCTGGTAAATATTCTCTCTGCCTTCTGGGTGATCTCCCAACCTTCAACAATTGAAATGATCATTCTCTGGAAACTCACACTAGGGTTTATGGCTACTTGCACTAGCTTTTGTGGACTTCTCTATAGATAATTCAGCATCCTCTCTCTTGCCTCTCCAACACTAGAGAAATTCTGGAAAATTATTTGGAATCCTCCTCCTGAATTTTTGTTTCTCCCTCTCTTTGATGCTCTCTCTTTGGCTCAAACTACGCCCTTGTTGAATCATTGAAACTAGATGGCTTTGTTAGGCCCCTATAATACTAGTGATTCCCCCATTACTATTGTCATTGTATCCGTTATTGTTATTATTGTGCCCCTATTGTATCCATATTGTTATTAGTATGCCCCATAGAAACCCACTATTGTTATTTTTGTGCCCTTATGTTATTATTGTTATGTCAGCTTGATTATATTCTGACCCCTTAGACTCCTATATATAGAAGGGAGGTTTAGTCATTTGTATCATCCAAGAATTGTTCATTTGTGTAATGTAAAGGAGGTTTCCCCCTTGAAGAGGCTAAATTCTAAGGCGTTGACCTATATTTTCTATCTTTTTGTGAGCTGATTTCCTAACATTTGGTATCAAAGCTTTGGATTCTAACATTTCGTTGCTCCAAACAGGTCATCGTGGCATTTTCGCTATAAATTTTTTCTATGACGTTTCAAAAGCTACAAAAAAAACCAATTTGAGCCGAAATCATTCTAAAATTTGAGTCTAAATTTCAAAGCTTGTCTCACTATATTTGTGGAGATATGATCTGAGGAAGTTAGGGTTTTTGTAGACTCTTGAATTACAATCCAAATAGGTGACTTGGGGAGAATTGTCATAGCTTTTTTTTTAGAATCAGATTGAAATTTCGAAAGATGTTTCAGAAATAGGATGGCCTGTAGTTTTCTGTGTATCATTTTCAGGTACTAAGGTCGAAACAGTGACACGTGGCACATCGTACAAGTTTGCTCTACTGAACTAGTCTATAATCAAAGCACTGTGGAAGATTTTGCATAACTCTTCCTTGGAGGATCCAATATTGATCATACTTGCAGGGTTAAAAAGAGGACTCTAAGGGATACCACAAGATGAGATTTTAGATATTAGAGATCCGCAGTTATAGAGATACAACAGATTCAATATCGAGCTCTTACAAAGTGAAAAAAAGGTGTGTACTTTTTTTTTTAATTTTGCATAGGATTGGTTTGAAAAAATAGTTTGAAGGAATTCAATGGGAATAGTGAAGAATTATTAGCATTAATTAATTCCCCAAAGAAATAAAATGGAAACACCTATTAAGCAACCTAAAAGCTCTAGCATGACTTGTGAAGAAGAGGAAGAAATGCAACATCACATATCAAAATTACAAGACCAAGTACAACAAATTTCACTCTCACTAGAGGTAAATGAAGCCAAGATGAATGGCGTGGAAGCTAATATGAATGGAATGCAAGTTAATATGGATGGTGTGGAAGCTAATATGAATGGCATGCAAGTTAAGCTGAATGGCGTGGAAGCTAAGATGGATGGAAATACTACATGCACTTAAGAAATGGCAACCCTACCTAATGGGAAGACACTTCAAGGTAAAAACGGATCATGATAGTCTTAGATACTTTTTAGAACAAATAATATCTTCTGAAGAGCAACAAAAACAGGTCACAAAGATTTTAGGTTATGACTTTGAAATCATCTACAAAAAAGGGAAGAAATTTTTTATGGCAGATGCACTCTTAAGAAAGGATGAGGATGTGGAAGCATTGTTGTGCGCCATTTCTATTATCCAACTGGATTGGATAAATGAA
The DNA here is from genome assembly GCA_000404065.3 of Pinus taeda. Taxonomy (NCBI): domain Eukaryota; kingdom Viridiplantae; phylum Streptophyta; class Pinopsida; order Pinales; family Pinaceae; genus Pinus; species Pinus taeda. The sequence goes on from APFE031175990.1 coordinate 131,670, forward strand.
GCAAAGTAGGAATGGAGGAATGATGAATAAGTGTGGGAACTCATTCTAAAGTTACAACAAGATCCCAATAGATCTGATACATTTAGCTAGAAAAATGATTCATTATGGTACAAAGGTCACTTATACCTATGCGAGAATTCCCAACTCAAACAAAAGATTCTTATGGAAGCGCACACTTCTCCCTTAGGAGGGCACTCAGGATTTTTAAAAACTTACCACAGGGTTAAGAAGGAATTTTTTTGGGATGGCCTTAAATTGGATGCTCAAAATTTTGCAGTGGAATGTTTGTTTTGCCAACAAAATAAAGGTGAAACAATTAAGACCTCGGGTCTATTAAAACCTTTATCCATTCCAAGCCAATGTTGGGAGGAGGTTTCAATGGATTTTATCACAGGTTTACCCAAGTCCAAAGGAAAGAGTGTCATCATGGTGGTAGTTGACAGACTTACCAAGTATGCACACTTTTGTGCATTATCACATCCATTTAAAGCCAGTACACTTTCTACTGCATTTATGGAAACAATTAAAAAGCTACATGGAAATCCAAAGATTATTGTAAGCGACAGAGATCCCATTTTCACTAGAAATTTTTGGACATAATTATTTTCTTGTCTCGATACTCAGTTAGCTCATAGTTGATCTTATCATCCTCAATTTGATGGGAAAATTGAGATAGTAAAAAAATGTTTGGAAGGATATCTTCGTTGCTTTGTATTTGATAAACAGACAAAATGGGTCAAATGGTTTCCTCTAGCTAAATGGTGGTATAACACTTCCTTCCATATTGCAGCAAAAATGACCCCATTTATGGCACTTTATGGATATCATCCACCATCCATCACATCATATTTAAGAGAAAATTCTAAGGTTCAAGCAGTGGAACATCATATCGAGCATCAACAACAAATTCTCCAACTCTTAAAGGATAACCTCACATTGGCGTAGAATAGAATAGAACAATGGGTAGATCAACATTGCAGCAAAATAAGTTTTGATGTAGGTGACTGGGTATTCCTACGGATACAACAATATAAACAAATGTCCCTCAAGCAAGCTAAGAAGGATAATAAATTATCACTAAAGTATTATGGTTCGTACAATGTGTTGCAAAAGATTGGTACTATGGCATATAAATTGGAGCTTCCTGCAGCTCCCAAGTGCACCTGATTTTCCATGTCTCATGTTTAAAGAACGTTATATGTGACAAGCTCCTAGTTCAAACAATATTGCCAGAACTTGAGTAGAAAGGAAAAATCATATTGGAACTGGGAGCAGTCAGAGAAACAAGAACTCGAAAGCTATGAAATCGATCAATTTCGAAGTATCTCATCAAGTGGAAGAACTTATCTGCTGAAGATTCCACATGGGAGAATGAGAATTTTATACAAAAGCATCCAAAACTACTCAAGCATTTAGGACAACACTTTTCAGAAGGATAGGGGCATGTTAGGCCCCTATAATACTAGTGATTCCCCCATTACTATTTTCATTGTATCCTTTATTGTTATTATTGTGCCCCTATTGTCCCCATATTGTTATTAGTATGTCCCATAGAAACCCACTATTGTTATTTTTGTGCCCTTATTTTATTACTGTTATGTCGGCTTGATTATATTGTGACCCCTTAGAATCCTATATATAGAAGGGAGGTTTAATCATTTGTATCATCCAAGAATTGTTCATTTTTGTAATGTAAAGGAGGTTGCCCCCTCGCATTGGCTGAATTCTAAGGTGTTGATCTATCTTTTCTATCATTTTGTGAGCTGGTTTCCTAATAGGCTTGTTCTATCGTAGCTAATTTGATCTCCCTCTTGTTTCCTTCTCTATCCCATTGATTTTCACTTAAAATCTCTCATTGGAGCATCAACGACCAATATCTAATCGTGATCAATGACTAAGATCATCCTAGACTTGATCCATGTCACTTTCTGGAAGTCTCTAGAGAATAAGACAATCTCCTCAATTAATTCCAATTAATTAATCAATTTTCCTAAGTTATACTTAGGCATTTTTAATTATTGTTCAATTAATATAATTGAGTGGTCTTTACGTGTCTTCTCCCAAAACGTTTTCTGGGTTTTGGATATCTCTTGTTCCTTAGCCTCTTAGAAACATATAGAGACTAGAACACTTACTTGATGCTACCAAAATAATCCATAAACTAATACTCCCTCTTAGCGATGAAGGTGTTCTCTCTCAACAACATCTCCCTCCTCTACAACATGTAGCTAGACTAACCATGTTGTTGATAATACAACTATCTCTCATCGTCCATCATGCCACTACACAAACTCTGATCTACCTCACATTTTTCCTTTGTTGCTAATACTGCACTGTTGCTCCAATTATTGCAATAGTGAGTTTGACTTGATCTACCTCTGAAACAAAACTAGGAAATATTTCCTGGATGGAAACCCCTACATAGAGTCTCACTCTAGTTGGAACTACTCCTAACCTACAACTATGCAATTCCCATTGCTCCTCCAATCAAACAAACTACCTATATCTGCTACTAGAAGCTCAATTTCTATTGTGCCACTGCAACTATTTCTCGAACCTCTAACTGCATTTGGTTCTAAAACTTCCTCTTGAGTACTTGACTACATTTAACCAACTCAGCAACTTCCTTTCAAGCATTTGACTACTCAAAGTTTTGTAACTATCATCCAAGTAACTGACTACAACTAGCTTTGCACTGTCTACTGAGCATCTGATTGTGCCCAGCTAGTTCTGCATTGATCTCGTGCTACTGAATATTATGGGACCCTGTAGCAAAGGTGATGGTCATGTTGCAACAACTAGAACTGATCTAACTGATCTCCTTGTAACTTCTTCAGTGGACCCTGCCCATCTTGACACACTTGAGCATTAGGCTTCTCTTCCATTTGGAGGTATAATTGCTAACAATGCAAATTTCTCCAATCTAGAGGTCAACTGGTCTATCTTTGTCGAAGATATCATCTACTCCTTCCCCTTCTTTTCCTTCTTCCTCTTTGGAAATTGGGTGATATAGTGGCCAAACTCACCACACCTGAAGCATTTAATCTTCAACAAGTCATTTTTCTTGTTCTCGCCCCCTTTTGAGTTTTATCCCTAACTGGGACCCTTATTCACCTTCCCTTTACTTTCAAGGGAAACATTTTCTTCTTCCTCCTTCTCATCTTTTTCTCCTCTATTGCTACTACTAGTAGTGCCTTCCAGCTAAATTGAGCCTTAGCTCCTCTTGTGTGAAATCACTCCACAGGTATTCCCAATCTGGAAGTTGATCTCGTCTAATGATCCCCTAAACAAAGGTGTGTAATTTATCTGTAAACTTGTTTAGAGTTATTCACACAAGCTCCTTGTCTTCAGGTTTCTCCCTATAGGTGCCAACTCAGCACAAACATTCTGAATTCTAATGAGATAGGAAGTCACACTCTCACTCTTTTTCATCTTCATTGTCCTCAACCTTTCCTTGAGAATCATTTTACGATTCTATGATGGATTCTCATACAACTTTATGATGACATCCCACATGTCCTTTGTCGTAGTCTTGTCTGAAATATGTGGGAAGATATGATCCCAAACCCCATCTAGGACCATACTCTTAGTCTTGGACATCTCTTTCTTGAATTTTTCCAACTATTGTGCATTTGTTGGCTCTACCATGATGTTTGTCACGATCTCCTTCAAGCCATGCTCATCTAACAAAAACTACATTATGGCCTTACAGACGCCAAACTTAGAGGTTCTATTAAGTCTATCCTAGTCCCTGAGTCCTGTTAAAGCCATATATGTGAAACTCAAATAAATTGGAGACTAGATATGGAAATCTCCTCCTTCCTGCTCAAACTTCTTTTTGCTACGTGCACTCCCTTACTAATGTTCATATCTACTCTTACTTGCCTCTAGAAATCCTTATCTAGCACTCTCACTACCTATTACTCCTCTCTAGGAAACTCGCACTACCTTCTAGAACTCCTTCTCTGAAATCTGGAACATGCGTTGTTGCTCCTGAAGCACGCACTAGCTGAACTATCAAATCTACTATGACCTTTCACTATTGGAAATCATGGATCTCCTCTAGGAAACTAGAAACTGGAAATGCCTTGAGAAAAATTGGCAATCTCCTCTATGTGATTTTCTCTTCTTGCCTAGCACAAATATGCAATTACAACCCATGCTACAAATATTCTATGCCCATATACACTCAAAAAATCAACTAATCTACTCACTACAACTACTTCTTGGAAACCATACTGCCTATTGGAACTTTGTTCTGGGAAAATCAAACTTTTCCTGTACTCTGCCTCTAGAAATTGATTTTCTTGCCCAGAAAATCACACTGACTAGCTGGCCTACGTAGATCTAAAGAAATTATGCTCATATCTCCCTCTAAATCTGCACAATTCTACTTCTCTCACTTTTGAGCCTCTGATTTGATAAATAATGATTTGATACCATGTGAAATTTCCTTGAAATTGTGGAAACTAGAATGTATTCTCCTAACTAATTGGAAATTTAATTGTTTATGACAATTAACAAGTAAATCACACTGCAAATCTTCACAAAATAAATATGTTGTAGAAGTAAAATCAGGAATTACAAAATAGATGCACACACATAAAAATTGACGCAATAATTAGGGACTAATATTCCTTGGAAAACCTCGAAGGGAAAACCAATGTAGCAGATGAGGGTTTATTTATTATCACGCAAAATATTATGAAAATACAATAATATGGATGCCCAACTGGTAATCCTCTGGAAAATATCTAGCCAAAAATAATATGGCGATAATTATCTCCCTCTGTAAAACTTGCACTACTTGGAATTAAACTACTGGATTTGGAACAACTCATACTAGCTAAAAACTAGCTCCAAGTGAGTTGTCCAACCTCCCTTTGCCCCTGGAAAAATATTTTCTCTACCTTTCGGATGATCTCCCAGCCTCCAACAACTAAAATGAGCCTTCTCCAACAACTCGCACTGGGGTTTTTGGCTAATCGCACTAACTTTTGTGGCCTTCTCTATAGATAATTCAGCTGTAGAAATTTCACCTGTAGAACAAACCGATATATGCAATGTTGGAAATAATACTGAGAGGGGGGGTGAATCAGTATTATAAAGTCAATTATTCCTTTTTCAAGAGCAAATTGTATATGCTACTTCAGTTAATTAAAACCGCGTATATACGCAATTATGCAGAAGGAAACCCGCGTATACAGAGTAAACTTTTAATTTACTTAATCTTTCTAATGATGATTGTTAATCAGTAGAATCAAATAACCAGAATCCAGAGATAGTGAAATAGAGCAGAAAGACAATCACACACAAGAACACAAGATATAAGGTGGAAACCCAATGTGGGTGAAAACCACCTGCTGCAATTCGTCTCTATCTTTTCTTTAATTAGAAACTTCCTTTTACAATGTACTGGTGCAGTCCTTTACCGTACGCAGCTGCAACCTTCAGAGAGTTACAACCTCTCTCGTTTCTGCAGCTTCTTTGGAAGGGAGCTACAACCCCCTTTAGCTCTTGTACTAGCCAAGATACTAGTACGTAGGTGCTGGCCTACAGAAGGCTACAAACTTCTCTTTCTTCCAGGGACCACATTTCATCAATTTTCTAACTGGATCCATGAACATCAAACAATCATCAACCAATCTCCTTTTCACAAATTAGATCTAAATCAAGTAGATATTCTTCTTACAGCTGTACCCAAAACGCAGTACCAGAAACCATACACCAGAAAACAGAACCCAGAATACAACAGCAATAGACAAAAGCAGCTAGATCACAACTTAGATTATATACGCTATTTCAACAGCCTGAAACTAGCGTGCATACACTTCTGTGTATGGAACAACCTGCGTATACGCTTCTTTACTTCACTAAAACTGTGTGTATACGCGTCTTTGCCTTACTGAACCTGCATACAGATCTTATGAAGGATAATTCACCCTTTCAACTATTCAATCACTAATTAACCCAGATTATCAGATAGATCAAGCAAGCGTCATATCTAGCAGATCAAAATCATACAAAGATACTATCATTCAAGCTTAAGGATTATGACCCATGAATAGAACTTATCCTCCTTTTGCGCTAATGTTCCTTCTTCATTTAGATCCAGATCTGCACCATTACCAATATACCAGCTCTAGCACCTTTTTAGACGTTCAATAATAATTCAGATGATCCTTTGTCACATGATCTCCTTCCTCTTTTATAGTCTTAGGCCTTCCTCAATACCATGTTCCAAAACCATAACATTTCAATACCATGAACCCAAAACTAGGGATCAACACATCTGCTGAGACACCTTGGTCCGAAACATAGGTTCAAATTCCAAAGACTAACTACCATGGACCAAAAATATGATCCCCAACATATACGCGCTTTTGTAATGTATAACCCACGTGTATACGCTCCTTTGTCTAGATGAACCTGCGTATATGTCTTTTTATTCTTTTTGAGTGCCTGAACTGAGATCTATTACCAAAGAGAGTTGCCATCAAGGACAACACTTGTGCCATAGCTCCAAACCTGTGCCATAATGCCAACAATATCCCCCTTTGGACTTGATGGCAACACCAAGATCCTCAAGATCATTCTCCCCCTTTGTCATCAAGGTCAAAGGGTTGTGCTCCCCCTGAGTCAAATCTCTGTCCTGCTGTGCTGACCAAGCTCCCCCTGACTGTAGGCAAGATCTGCAAAAAGATGTTCTTTAAGAAGAACCAAGACTTATGGCATATGCAACAATACAAGACCTTCCTATCACCCAGAGACTTAATACATACATCCATCACCCAACCAAGTGGGGATCATTCATCCAACCAAGTGGGAATACATCAGAAATTTACATATGATGACCAAATACATTACATCTTCATCCCATGCATAGTGGGGAAACCAATATAGGTCGTTACATGACCTTGACACCATATAAGAAAGAGATACATGACATAGAGATGAAATATATGACTTATGAAAGTCACCAACAACTGATAGTAGCAGCAACTGTCAATCACCATTCAGATCAGCAACCAAGATTTCCTTCTATTCTCCCTCTGCCTCTGTTCCACCTGAAATCAACAACAGCTATGAACCAGAATCAAAAGCTTCTAAGATAATGCCAACAATGCATTATTAGAAGATTATCTGCTCCCCTTGAACCTATGCCAGATGGTCTCTGTCAGACCCACATCATAATATCTTCAACCAGAGCCTGCTCCTTCTGATATCCAGCAAGCCTCCATATACGCGACTTTCTATGCACAAACCGGCGTATGCACGCGGATCCTCCACATCCAACAAGCGTACACCCATTTTTCTTTGAAACAGACAAGATTTAACAGCAAGATGATACATCAACTACTCCCAGCTTCTTTCTGAGATATTCAAAAGTTTCCCTGGGCAGTGGTTTGGTGAGAATATCAGCTACTTGTTCCTTAGAAGGAACATACTCC
>APFE031175990.1:143508-185539 GCA_000404065.3 Pinus taeda
CTACAACCTTCTCTTTCTTCCAGGGACCACGTTTCATCAATTTTCAGACTAGATCCATGAACATCAAACAATCATCAACCAATCTCCTTTTCACAAATTAGATCTGAATCAAGTAGATATTCTTCTTACAGCTATACCCAAAACACAGTACCAGAAACCATACACCAAAAAACGGAACCCAGAATACAACAGCAATAGACAGAAGCAGCTAGATCACAACTTAGATTATATACGCTATTTCAACAGCCTGAAACTAGCGTGCATACGCTTCTGTGTATGGAACAATCTGCGTATACGCTTCTTTACTTCACTGAAACTGCGTGTATACGCGTCTTCGCCTTACTGAACCTGCGTACAAATCTTATGAAGGATAATTCACTCTTTCAACTATTCAATCACTAATTAACCCAGATTATTAGATAGATCAAGCAAGCGTCATATCTAGCAGATCAAAATCATGCAAAGATACTATCATTCAAGCTTAAAGATTATGACCCATGAATAGAACTTATCCTCCTTTTGCGCTAATGTTCCTTCTTCATTTAGATCCAAATCTGCACCATTACCAATATACCAACTCTAGCACCTTTTTAGATGTTCAATAATAATTCAAATGATCCTTTGCCACATGATCTCCTTCCTCTTTTATAGTCTTAGGCCTTCCTCAATACCATGGTCCAAAACCATAACATTTCAATACCATGAACCTAGAACTAGGGATCAACACATCTGCCGAGACACCTTGGTCCGAAACATAGGTTCAAATTCCAAGGACTAACTACCATGGACCAAAAATATGATCCCCAACATATACGCGCTTTTGTAATGTATAACCCGCGTGTATACGCTCCTTTGTCTAGATGAACCTGCGTATATGTCTTTTTCTTCTTTCTGAGTGCCTGAACTGAGATCTGTTACCAAAGAGAGTTGCCATCAAGGGCAACACCTGTGCCATAGCTCCAAACCTGTGCCATAATGCCAACATGCAATGTCCTAAAGAATAATACTTGTTCTACTTCTACAAAACATTAAGCGGAAGCATAATCGAATTCATGAGCAACATCAAGTAGAAACATGCATAACTGATCAAGAGAAATAATCACACATAACACAAGATATATCTAGGGGAAATAACTAGCATAAATCCCCAACCATGTATTATCAATCAAGTGGAAATCCTCTTCACAATACAAAAAAAAATTATCTCTCAAGCTATTCAGTTCTCAATGAACTATGAAGATATGAAGATATATCTAACGAACCAACCAAGCCCTGTATACAAATGCTTTACCTATGGTCCAATCCCCATTTCCTTGCGTAGTTTTCTTTGGAAATAATAGCAAAATCATATGCAATTAATTCCAAACATACCAAGTCAACCTATGGTCCAACTATGCAATCCTTGAGGACACTAGTTCCTCAATCATGCAAAAACTACTTACTAGAAATAGTCAAGCATATGCTAGTACACTGTCCCACATTTGATCTCAACTCGGTCTCTGACAGAACTGACATGCAACAGTTATCCATGAGTGAATCCTCAGTGATCTAAAATAATAGTTGTCACATGCATGCAAGCATTAACAAACTATATTTTATTATTTTAACAACTTCTTAAAATAATCTAACTGGACTTGACTAGTTAAAACTAAGTCAACTGATTCTCTCATTATAGAACTCATACTTATTCCCTCAATCAGTGGAGGAAATTAAGGATAAATTCATCAATTAGTGGGACAACTCATGTGCATGCTCACAAAGACTTCAAATTCGAATTTCCTTAACTAATTAACTCAACTTAATTAATTAATTATTTTTTCCAACTCCTGTTAAGACCAAAATTAATTTTACTTCCTATAGATAGACTAGGGACTGCTATAAATAGGAAGGGACCTAGAAATGCTATTTTTAGAACTTTCTATTTTTAGCAGTTTCACCTCTCACCCAATGTGGCCAATGACCTCACTAGACAAACTGCTATTTTTAGACATGCTATTTTTAGCAAGTCTATTTTAGCACATTCTAAATTTAACATTTCTTGTTGCACATTTTTCAACATCAGCCTCCTCTCTCCTACCTCTTTGACACTAGAGAAATGCTGTAAAATTCTCTGGAATCCTCCTCATGAATTTTAAACAACTCCCTCTCTCTAATGTTCTCTCTTTGGCTTGAACTACACCCTTATTGAATCACTACAACTAGGTGGCTCAATCTACGTAGCGAATTCACTCTCGCTCTTGTTTCTTTCTCCATCCCATTGACTTGCTCTTATAATATCTCATTGGAGCATCAATGAACAATATCTAATCGTGATCAATGGCTATTATCATCTTAGATTTGATCCATGTCATTTTCTAGGAGTCTCTAGAGCATAAGTCGATCTCCTCAATTAATTCTCATTGATCCATTAATTTAATTGAGTGATCTCTAGGTGTTTTCTCCCTAAACCTTTTATGGATTTTGGAGATCTCGTGTTCCTTAGCCTCCTAGACACAAATTGAGACTAGAACACCTATCTAATTCTACCAAAATACTCCATAAACTAACAAGGCATCACTATGATGCGAGCTAGAGAAATGAGCCGAGATGTGTTCCCATAATGAAGGTTTTCTAGAAAATATGCCAGGTGGCTATGCAAGGATACTATGATGTGCCATTGAAATGATAACCTTCCAAAGATATGTTGCAAGGGGAGATATCACTTTGTCAATACATTGGACTAGTGATTTTCCCTACAAAACAAGCTTGTTGCAAAGAAGGGAGGTTCCTTATATTGCATGGAAGATGACCTTCACTATGATGTATCAATGGAAAAATGGATTTCCTAATGATGTATCTATCAAGTTGGCCTAGAAAAGAAAAACAAGGGAAGTTAGAAATAAGAATGGTTTGAATACTTAGGAAAGGAACTTAATAATGAAGAAACTTAAGGGGAGATCCTTCATATTTCTAGGGATAACAACACCTAAAAATAATATGGCAGGGAATGTTTTATTTTATAACAACCATATAATATCAAAATTAAATGAAATACACCCTATTGAATCCATTTTAACTTCTTCGATGTGGCACCTTTGGAGGTATGCAAAGAAATCCTTTAGTTGGAGGCTAAAGAATTTTGAGACACAACCTATTTCTCAAACACAAATGTTGGAGGTAGTAGCCTCAAATGGATTCTGGATCTGGGAAATTTTCATAGGTGGAGGTTGCATTTCCTACATTCCATTACTCCTCACGTTCAAATGGAAACCTTACTCAGTATGGTCATAAGAGACAAGTAGGTAGAAAATTATAAGTTGTTTTTAGGTTAAGATGACATCAAGTGCATCCTCTGGGACATCAACTATAACATGGATGATATAGTTGTTCATTTCTCCAGCATCAAATGTTGTATAGTCTCAAATTCATTCACTCAACTCGACGAACACCAAGACAGATCTGGGATGGTCAACGTACCAGCTCAAGAATCTCCCCAAGCCAACTCGACAACCTCATAACTGGTTATAATTTTGGATTAAGAAATCCAAACATGATTCAACATGTTGGCTTTCGAAGGAATATCTCTTGGTTTTGGATAGTTTCAGCTTCCTTTTACTACATATGTTTGTTTTGTTCATAGTTTACTATTCATGTTTCAGTGGTTTGTCTTTGGATGGTCTCAGTTTTTGGATATTTGGTCTCACACATTTCAACTTTGTTTTTGTGGGTAGACTAGCTAGCCCTAAAAAGCTAGCTTAGTTTCTCTATCCTCACAACTCTCCATAGTTCAGTCAAGTCCAATCGTAGTGATGATTTAGAAAGCATGAAGTAAATTTTGGACCAGATGCAAATATTTTGATATTAACATAAATCTATGGATGAATTTACAAAAAAAAAGAAAATGGTCTAAAAAAGAAAATATGAAATTCTAAAATCTCTTAACAATATGCAAATGTATGAGCATAGAAAATGTGGAATTCCAAAATATTTTAACAATATGCAAATGTATGAGTATTATATTGGAAAATTGGTTTTAAAAAGATAATATTATTTTATTTCATTTGGTTTATATTCTTTAGTAACAATGATGTATTTACACTAAAATGATGTCTTTAGTAAAATGATGTGATTATACTAAAATGATATCATTTTAGATTGAAGTGTTGAGTTGAGAAGCCTATGAGTAGTTTATAAGTTTTAATTTAGAATTGAGATTATAGTGTATAGGACGACAATGATGGAATGTTCCATGGCACTACTCTATAGGGTTTGGACACCATGTTTCTACACTTACTCTTGAGTTGTTGTGGATCTGTGTTCTCTCTGATAAAGTGCTCTCTCGGTGTCCTCCTCACTTGGGGTGTAGGTTTTCCTCTTTACCATACCCAAAGAGGGACCTCTTTTCTCCAAGTTTTCTGGGCACCCTCGATCTTCTAACTTTTCATCATTTCTATCACCTGGGTTTTCAATCATATATCATTTCTTGTCATTTAGTCTTTGGTTTAAATGGAGATGGATGTCTCGGTACATCCTCCAGATGGGATGGATTTTACCCAAGGTATGAATCTTAGGAAGAGGTTGGGAGTTGGTCTTGAAAACTTTTCTAATCCCCCTTTAACCTCTCAAGATTCTTTTGATAAGCCTTGTTATTTCCCAAGGCTCTCCGCACTTAAGTGGATAAACTCCAGTTTATCCTCCACTATGATGTTGGTTTGAATATGGTATATAGTTTTTCATCTAGAGATCTCATGGAGCATTTTTTCTACATATCTTTGAGAAAGCCTCAAGTATATACCTTGGTATCACTACACTAGAAGCCCCTTCTTGGTTACAATCCATCTGTCAGTTTTCTAATGAAAAACTAGCTTCATTTCCACTTCCTTGATGATGGGGACCTTCAAACAATTTTATGGAGGGCTTGGATTATCGACTGAGGATATTTGTGGCTCCAGAAATGGCATGTGGGGCTCAACCCTATAACAGAAAGGCCCAAGACATTGTATATTTGGGTAAATTTGGTGGGCTTCTGGCTTAAATTGTGGACTAGACAAATTTTCATTATGGTAGCTAATAACATTGGTAAATTTGTATTTTTCAACGTTATGTCACTAGTGACCTTTGACAGGCTAATCCTTTGGGTTTTGGTGGAAATGGATCTATCTAAGGGTGGCTCTAGTGGTGGCATGTAGGGTTAAATGCTATAATAGAAAGGCCCAAAACACAATATTTGTGTGTAAACCTTGTGGGCTTCCTGCTTGAACTATGGATCAAAAAAATTATCATTATGGTAGCTAATAACATTGGTAAATTTTTCTTTTTCGGCATTCTGTCATTAGTGGCCTTTGAAAATCAAATCCTTTTGGTTTTGGTGGAAATGGATCTATCTAGGGGTTTTTCTAATGAGCTAAATTTTGTTTGGGGAGGTTCCTTTTCATTAAAGACTTGATTTCTAGAAGGTTCCCTTCCGATGCCTGAAATGTCACTAGATAGGCCATTTGAAAGTGGATTGTAGATCAAATTCAAATCTTGGGTTATCCTTGTCATGTCCAAAAGACAATATACCACATAAGTCAAAGGGAATTCCCTCTATGGCTAATGGAGAACTTCTGCTACAGGGTTATGGATTGTAGAAGCGGGAAAATCCATGTTGGAATCAACATGGCTCACCAGCTCCCTTGACCTTCCCTTCCTGGGACATTGGGGTCATGTTGTCACTACTAAAAAAACCCTCCAAATTTTTTTCTATAATTTAATTTTGGAGCCTATTATGGATCTTGTGATCGGTCATTTCATAGTCACTTATTGGTCAGTTGATACTTTGTTAATTCTTTGAGCTCCCTTCTTAGATTGTAAGTCTCGAAGTTACCTACTCATATATGTTCAGACTGTAATGAATTCATGAGCACATTCCTCCATGAAAGCATAGTCCAACAAGACAATGTCTGTGCAATGTTCAATTCATTTTGACACTCAGTACACATTGTCATTGACAGTTTCTCACTTCTGGTTGCATTTGTATGTCTATTTCGGTGAGTTTTTAAACTGACACCTTTACATACCTTCGCTTTCATGAGTATCATTTTCATGTTCTCAACTTTTTCTTTTTCTTGCTTTCGCTTTAATTGGTGTCATTTTCATGTCATATTTTCTCTAGCATGTGTTGCTTTCATTGTCGTTCACATATTGTAAGTGTTGTTCACACTTTTCTCTTCATATAAGACAATGTTGTCTTTTGCCATGGGAAGTGTCACTCATCATGTAAAGTGTATTTTTGTCTTGTTTCAAAGTATAACTTTGGTGTTTATGGGTCCCTCCATTCATGTAGACATCTTTTACACTCATTCCCAAATTTTTATTCACTATCGTTGCAAAGTGTACATTTAATGTCACACTTGGGGAATTTCATCGCAATGTCATCGCATTGGGGGAAGTATGTTGCCCATGTATTATGAGTGATCAATGTTGTGTCTTCAACTGTTCTAATTGTGTGATCATGCTTAAGTTTTTTCCATGTTCACTTTGGCCTCACTGATTCCACACTTAGCCTCATCCGAAAAATCCACTCCCAGACAACTTGACCTCTCTCAACCCTCCTAAACTGTGCATTGCATGGTCTCAACACTCAATCCATGACCTTACCTCTTAGAACTATGCAGTGTGCAATCATAGTGACCAACCTTGACCCTTGAAATCCAAAACTATGCAATCATTGCCTCTTAATCAACCTCAACTATGCATTGTGTAATGTCAAGCATAAAGCCTCCAACCTTACTCCTTGAATGGCACAACTGCACAATATATGAGATTGTTCTCCTGCAAAAACTATGCATTGAGAAACTTCAAGCCTCAACCTTGAGCTCTTGAGCCCCTTAATGTTGGAGTCATCTAGCGAGGCCTCTAAAAACTGTGCATTGTGCAACCTCATGGCCCAAGCATCAAGGTTGACCTCTGAGACCCTCAACTACACAGTTCCTTGAGTTGTCCTTCTAGAACTACGCATTAGGAAACATCAAGCTTCAAGCCCCAGTACTGAGCTCTTGATCCCCTCAACTGTGCAATCCTTTGACCCTGGCCATCCTAAACTACACATTGTGCAATCTCAAGCCTTAGTCTTGAACCTTAGCCTTAGGAACTACGGAGTACCTGAGTTAGTAACTCAACTAGTCACTAGTTCCAACCCTAACAAGTGATTTCATGGAGCATGTTAGATTAGGGGCTTTTGGGATTGATGTCATCTTTTCATGAATGGCTTTCAATTACATGTACTTTTCTTATCATGATAGGATGATGATGGAGGAAAAGGAGAAGGATACCATGTTAGAAGGCACTTATGGAGACGAAGAAGACCAAATGATCATTAGGTGAGAAGATGAAGGAACACCAGATTACAACAGAAGATAGATGATCAAGATCACATTGAAGACTCATTATCTTCAATTTATGAGGGGGAGGAAGAAGAAGAACATGCACTATCTCTCAAGAAGATGCAAAGATAGCAGCAACAAAGAGTGACTTGACATTTCCATGTCATCATGTAATCCATGTCATCAGTGTCATGTCATGTCATATCATGAGTCATCTTGTGCCACATCATTTGTGGATTATGTAAATTCTGTATTGGAAAATGTGATGTAAAGTGGAAGTCTAAGAGTCGTCCATGTAATGTGAAAAGTCATGTGGGAGTCGAAAGATCATAGAGAAGTCAAACAAACATGAGGGTAGTCCAAGAGTCACAAGTGAGCTAAATGATCACCCCATTTGTTATATATACACCCTCATTGTTCATGCAAAGTACTTTTCACCTTGGCTCCTCCTACCAGGCATTAGAGAGGAAGATATTTGTTTTGGAGGAGTGAGTGACTGCTTGAATGCTCCACTAATGGGCTAGTGGTTCTCATTGTCTTGATGGATCTTGGAACTTTTACTTAATTTAAAAGCTTGTTGAGCCAACATGCTTTCATACATATGTTGTGAATATTGTAAGTCTATTCTTTGAATTTTTGTGATGTATGTTGTTTTCATCTGTACTAAGGAAATTAAACTATTTCATTGTCTTTCGTACTTTTCTTGTTGAAGGCATGTTGTATTTGCTTTAATAATCATTGTTTCCTTGTGTTACACAGTAATTTGTCACTGTCTCCTTGTTAGTCTCCCTACTGTGTCATGAAATCAAATCCATCATGCTCATGCTCTCTGAAATGGCCAAAAAACCCTCTTTGCCTAAGTTTATTTGATCATTGCGACTGTTATTGAAATAACCGTGCTGACTAGCGAATGATAGTGCAATTGGTTCGCTGCCAGCGCGGAAGCACACGGGTTTCCCGCGCTGATCGAATTTCATAGCCAGAGCATCCTCTGTTTGTATTAAGTCGCGCTGACCAGACCTCTTCTGTCATTGAGATGCGATGTCAGCGCGCCAGTCCAGTTATACACCCGCGTTGATCCTGTTTGGGCGAGTTTTTTCTAACAGCCAGCCTTCCAGATGACTCCAGACCTGGTTGTTGGCCTTGTGAATTTCGCCCTCCCTTCTATGGCATGTCTGTTCGTCATATGAGCCACCTTTCTTGGAGATAAGCTCATCCTTCCACCATTCATGGAGACTCCTCCTATATAAGCCTCCACCATTGCCATGAGCAGCTAGTTTTTGGAACATATAGCTTGGACATAGAGGAATTCATAGTTCTTTAGTGTTGCTCTTAATAGGCAGTTGGTGTGTTAAAGTGTGGATTGCTAGAGAGCTTAAGGAAGGTTGTGAAGTCTTGTTGCCTTGTGAGAGAGAGAGAGTTGTTTGTCTTGGGAGATCTACCTCCAAGGGTGAATGCTTATGAGACTTGCTGGCTGGACCCTCTTGAGAAGGACTCAGCGTCAGAACATTGGTTGTACCTTTCTCAATTTTTTATTAATAAAAGATAGATGACTACTGTTATGGTTCCATTCTCATTTGTCTTATAATGGTTAATGTGAATTACATCCTTTCTGACTGATGTATAGTTGCTTTTACTAGATTTCACGCTTGTGTTTGTTCTCTCTTTGCATGTGCAGGTGTCCATCCGGGAGGATAGTGGAGGATCGTGACCGACCAGAGCGAAGGAGTGAGAGCGGCATCTCTTCATCAAACAAATAGCACTGGAATCCAAGTAGGTGTTCATTACCCACTCGTTAATTGCAATTAGGAACTTGCAGAGTAGCATTGATTGATTGTTGCTAGACCCATTCTGGGCTAGTAGGGATCGCCTCTATCCGTAGAGGGGATTTACCTCTCCAACAGGGTGCATCCATCCAATAGAAAGGATCATAATGAAACCAAGGTATGGTTGTAGCCATCCAATAATGATAGGGATCACATATAATAACTCATGGTATGGTCGCAACCATCCATCTGAAAGAGACATGTATATCAACATGATCATGTCACATCGCCTCGCAACCTGGACTTGTGTAATCTTAGTCCAGGGTGTTGCGCTCTAGACGACCCGATCAAAGTACAAATCCTAACATGTGAATGAATGTGTTGAAGTCGAACATGCTAGGAAGTCGCTTGATTACCGGTCAATGATGTGAACCATTAACAAGTGCGAGAGAAACCACCAATAATGACAATGGCTCTCAAGGTATTGGCAGCATAGTTAATAGAATGCAAATAAAGGAACTGATGCCAAACATATGTGAAATCACCCGATTGAAAGCCAATGATGTGAGCTTGTCGTTGAGTGCAAAGAACTTGCCATTAGGGAATGCAAGCTCTAAGGTACTGGAAGAGAGTCTCTCGGTCAACTTCATGGATAATGAGTTAAATTCAATAGGAAGTGACCATGTCAAAGGACGGCCATGATGTATTCCACATCATCGACACGAGACAAAGTGACGCGAATGATTTCAGATGATATAGAGAATCAGGGGTAAGTGTAACTGCAGAAGGACTAACTCTTGAACATATCGGTGACAAGATTCTAGAGTTTGGAAGCTTTTGGATCCATAGGATCGATGGTCATGATGATGTGGTAGAGATCAAATGGAAGGAAAAAATGAGTGGCCCAACCCAGGAAGGTTAAATGATGAAAACGAGCATATCCCAACCCAACACAAAGCAAAAAGTGTCATGTTCAAGAGTGATCTACCGACACGACTAATAGAATTTCCAAAATTTCCCCCACCATTTTTGGCAGGTACCCCAATTATTTTTTATTGCAAGCTTGAAGGGGATAGCATGTGCTTGCACTGTAAGTTCATCCTTCAGACGAATCCAACCTAATAAATTTAATGATCCCTAGGAAGGAGAAGCTCACGATCGTCATGGTGACGAATCCAATGTCATTTTATATTTTAACGAGTTTGACAAAGGTGTAACTCGGTATATTTTTCATGTTTAGAGAGTTTGAAAAAGACATGGAAAATAAACTCCACATGGTCCCTTTTCGTACATTTGTGTCTCTCGAGCCTGAAAAGGTAGAAAATGATACTTGGGAGAACCACTTGACCATTTCAGTGAAGGAATACCCTTTTCGTAAATAGTCCATCCCAGCTTGCAATATGGGTAAATGTATACTAGGTGAATGATGTTTCGCAGCCTTTAACGAGTTCAAAATGACAAGAGCTTGACAATACCTTCATGTTTAAAGAGTTGGAAAAGAGCTTAAAAGTGGACCCCCCATTTTTATTCTCTTTTACGAGTCAAAAATGGAAAAATACTTGGCGATCTTTTCATTTGAGTTTTATGAGTCAAGAAAAGAGTTGAAACATGAATCCAGTACCATCATTGACAATCCATCACCTTTCAATGCAAAAAAAAGGTAAATGCATTATCTAGTTCTGAGGAAAAATAGGTAAAAAATGATAAAAAAAACCCTAATATTTCATAAAAAAATTAATAAAAGGAGGAAAAAGTAATTATTTTTTACCATTTCCCATTTTACCTTTGTGTGAATAGCTTTTTACCCACTTGTACCCTAATTTTTCTGGACTAGATTGCGGGAGATCCGGGAGGTCATTCACAAAGCCATCAGTTGAAGGTAAGAGCCAAGACCTTAAGCTCCATTTTCATACTTATTTCACCTATTTTTATCCATTTTTTGGATTTCATGAGGAGGTTTTGGCAAAAAAAATTCACCCTTGGTCGGCGCGATTTCCAGGCATGGAATCATGCCGATCGGGGGTTGCTAAAACTGTCAAATGCACCATCGGCACTACTGTTTTTAAACAGTCACGCCAATGTTGTGAACAAAAAAATTCATGTTTTTCCTCAAATTGACCATTTGAATGCAAATTTCTCTGGCCAAAGATGATTATTGACTTGATTATATGGTTTTTGCAAGGAAAACATTGTGAGAAATGGTGGATTGGAAGGGACGTGAGCATGAGGATATTGACACTCAAGCAATGGCTGACCCAAATTGCTTGGATGCTTAGAGGAACCGTGGGTTCCTCAAATTCTTCCTTATACTAGGTCTACAGGCTCAACCCAAATTGCTACGGTATTTGATTAGTCTCTGGGACATGACTCGGGAAATTTTCATCATTTGTAACCAAGAGATGGAGTTGGAAACTTCAAACATTTATTTCATCACAGGACTGTCCCGGAGAGGGGAGCCAATGAATCTACATGATTCAAAGCCGATTGGGGAAAGTGTGACCATGCTACTTGCCGAACATTTCCCAAAAGCACTCAAATAAAAAATTGGCAAGATCGAGATTATTATTGTTCGTGATCTTGTATTGAGAATGTTACTGCTGACCATCAATAAAGTGCTCAAGCGTAGCATGAGAGCAACAAGTTGAAGTTTCGATATCTTATCGACTGTACGATGCCCACTATTTTCAACTAGGCAGAAGCTATGAAAGTCAACATGAAGTGCCAGCTATCAAAAGCTAAGACGGGAAACCGAAAGTAGTTTTGCTATGGTTCTGTGCTAGTGACCTTCTTCCTAGAGCAAGTTCCACCTCCAGCTAGCTGAGGTGGAGCTGTTGATGCTACGAAACCCATAGATGATTCGTTGGAGTGCGTTGATGCCCAGGATTATCGGGGGCCAACAAATATCCTATAAGACTGCCTGACTTCTCGTGGTTATGATGAAAGCTAATCGTAGTTTAGGATTGGCCTTACACTGGTACTGACTTCTGTAGAGATCTGGATATGCCGCTCCCAGAGGGGGAGGATTATGATGATGCAGGTAAAAAACAAACAATTTTAATTTTTGATTTTTTTTATTGTTTTTGAGATATATGTGTTCATGACATTTTGGTTTTATGAATGCATATGTTGGACTAGAATTCTCTGTTGGGATGTCCCCGATCACCAGGCGCGTTGCTTGATAGTTCGAGGTTGCTCCTTATCTCGAGGGAAGTGAAAAAGAGGAGGAGATTGCGGGAAATATCGAGGGTTTGACCCATGGGATCCTAGAGTATGCCCGAATGGGTGATGTCCCACGCCAGTACCAGAGGCCTATGATGGGGGTGTCAGATCAGATCTACCGACTGCTGACTCGCGTAGTCCAAGAAGTTAAATGCTATCATGAGCATCAAGTTGTTTAGTGCATAGGTCTAGCATTCCACATTTTTTAGACCTGCGAGCCATAAATGTATAAGGCCTATGAGCCATGAATGTATTTTGAACACATGTATTATTTTTTGAGGTTTTGATGTATGACAAACATTACTGACACACACACACACATATATATGCTATACTTCCTTGATTACTATGGTACAAATGCTTTTTGTTTTTTGAGTTTTTACATGTTTCACAAATGTCTATCAAGCACATAATTAGTTAGTCCATCTGTCAAAGTATTCATGTGTCTAGGAATATGATGATATGCAATATAATCAAAATTTCTTTTCAGTAGACGAATATGTAGATACATTCTCAATATCTAAGGGTTTATGACGAAATATTTCCAATTGACTTGAAGGAAGACAAGCTGTGAATCAAGGTTGACAACCAATTCCCAGATGCCAAGAGCGATAGCTTCTGACAACAATTCAATAACTGCACTATATTCAACGATGTTACTAGTTGTTCAACCTAGACAAATACCTTGAAGATAAATCAACTCACCATGGGGGTCATAAATGGCCCATGCCACGTATGATAGATTCTGGGTACTACGGCAAGCACCATCAGTGAAACCAATGTGAGGAGACAACGAGATCTGTAAAGCATGCATAAACATAATAAGTAGGAAAGCTACTTTCAAAACAACACACCAAACCATACTGCACAAAAATGTATAACACATTATTGTACAAAAGCAACCATGCAATATGACCTAAGCATAGTTTTTTTTGAGATAAAGCCCATTCTAGGGCTTGTCTAAAGGATTGCCCTCATAGTCAATAAGCTCATAGGCCCCTTTCTGTAACACATGTTTAATAATGTAGGGCCCATGCCACATGGGTTTGAACTTGCCTGCCCCTAGCTTATCATTAGCCTGATCATACAGAAGAACCAAATCACCCTCCAAAAAAGCTCGAGGGGAGACATACTAACCAAAATGGGACTTGACCCGCTTTTTCTGTGCTTCGATGACCAAAGTAGCAAGACAACGAGTCTCATCAAGTCGTTCTAGGTACAAGAGATGCTCTTCCTAAGGTGAGGTCTTGGGGAGAAGTTCGACAGTGAGCTTGAGGGATGGAATTTCGCACTCAATTAGTGAAGTTTCTTCCAGACAGTAGATAAGTTGGAATAGTGTGAATCCAGTTGCATCCTTGGTCAAGGTTTGGTAAACCCATAGAGTTGAAAAGAGCATGAGATGCCAATTTGACTTGTGCATCCCAATGGTGCATTGAAGCATCATAACCAAAACTTTGTTCACCGCTTCAACCTGGCCATTGCCCTCAAGGTAGTACGAGGTTGATCCATCGTGGCACAAGGCTAGCATAGAAGTCAACTCAACCATCATGCAATCTCGAAAATGGGAGCCATTGTCTGTAACAATGGCCTGAGGCACTCCAAACATGGAAATAACATGATTAAATATAAATTGAGTTGTCGTTTTACCATCTGCAGAGTATGTAGGCATCGCTTCGGCCCATTTCGTGAAATAGTCCACAGCAATGATAATATACCCATGCCCCCCAGCCAAACAAGGGCTACAAGTCATATAGTCAATGCCCCATGTGGAAAAAGGACCAACGGTAATAATGGGGTGTAGGTGAGTGGGCGAGGCACACATCTTACGCTGGTAAATTTGGCACTCATGGCACTTGCGAACAGCAAGGATGCAATCCTTGAAGATAGAGGGCCAAAAATAACTAGTGTGAAGGATTTTTTGAGCAATAGCATGTCCAAACAGGTGACCACGACATGCGCCAGAATGGCAGTCATTCAAGACTCTCTCAGCCTCCTCGAGAGTGAGACACCAGGGAAGAATTGAAGTGACACCTATGCGATATAAAGTATCTCCAATGATACGGTAAGGTTGAGATTGATGCCGAATGCATCAGTGATCATCCTTGGTCAATGCAGAAAGGAAAGTAGATGTCTGGAGATATACGATGATATCATCATACCAGGGGTCGAGAGTGCTAATTAAGAAAAGAGTCTCGTCTGGGAGTTGCTCGTCAGCACCAGAAGGGAGAGAAGCTAAGGGAAGGGAGCAAATCAATTCAGCAAAGACCATCGATTTCTTAGATTTTGCAGTAGTAAACACCAAATAAAATTCTTGGAGTATAACAATCCACTTTGAATATTTGGCCCACAGCAACTGACGAGTCAGGATATAGGTCAGGGGTTGCAGTCCAAAATCATCGTGGTAGTGTGGAGTAGAATGTAATGTCAAAAGCACTGAACAACCTGTATGACAGCCAAAGCCAACTTCTCGACATGAGCATAACGTGTTTGAGTTTCGAGGAGGTTGTGGTTGAGGTAGTAAATAACATGTTAATATACATCATCATCTTGTACCAGCACCATAGTGATGGTACTAGAGGCTGCAACTAGATAAAGGAAGTAATCATGATGATAGTTCAGGGGATGCAGCAAAGGAGCATTTATGAGGATAGTCTTTAGGTCATCGAAAGACTTTTGAGTAGCCTCATTCCAAACAAATTGGGTTCCTTTCTTGAGCAATTGGGTGAACCCTGAAGCTAGCTCAACATAGTTTGGCATGAAACAATGAAGGAAATTTGTTTTTCCCCGCAGACTCTGCAGTTGATGCAATGAAGATGGAGGGGGTAAATTAACTATGGCCTCAAATTTAAGAGGATCCAGGTGAATGCGTTCTTCAAAATGATAAAGCAAAGGAGTCATCTAGATTCGACACAGAAGACACATTTATGTGGATTCAACCGGATATTGTAGTGTCTAGAACAAAGAAATTTTTTCTAGAGATGATCAAGGTGATCATGGAATTTACGAGAATGGGCAGGGAGATCATCCAAGTAAGGTTGAATGATGTTTCAAATGTAGTGGAATGCATAAGACATCGCTCTTTGAAATGTGGCCCGAACATTCTTAAGCCCAAAAGGGAGATTTTTATACGCGAAGGTCCCCCACGAACAGATAAATTTTGTCTTATCTTGATCAGCTAGTGCAATGTTTATCTGGTTGTAGCAAGAAAAACCATCCATAAAGGAAAAGATTTCACTCCCAACACATTCATCAATGATCTGGTCAATGAAGGGAGTGGGGTAGTTGTCCTTAGGATAGGCATGATTGAGATCACAGTAATCGACACAAACGTGAATAATGCCTTGTTTCTTTGTCACTGGTACAATATTTGACACCCAATCTGTAACAGGGATTGGATAAATAAATCCAACTTTTAGACGTTTTTCAACTTCACACTTAATGGTGGCCACTTTTGTAGGGTGCACTTGATAAAGCCGTTGGTGAATGGGCTTCGCATGAGGATAAGTCAGAATCTCGTGCACGACTATACTTGGGTCAATGTCAGGCATTTCTTCATATGACCACGCAAAAACATCCCGAAACTCTTGGAAGAAACGAGTATAGATCTTGATCTCTTCTGGAGAACAAGTTACCCTGATATGGACCTTTTCAAGGACACCAAGTTTGACAGAAATATCAATTGGCATCATTTGGGTAATGTTACCCATCTTCCCTTCCAACAACACTTCATGAGTCATGATCGGCGTTTGAAGTGGCAAGGACAAGAACTGAGAGGAGAACTCCTTGAGAGTAGACATGACTTCCGGGCCAGGAAAAAATGAGGAATGATGATGAGTGTCATTCCAAGATACTTCCTCTAGAGACATTACCTCCATGATACCTTCATCATAAAGGAAATTCTCTGCTAAGGGGTCGGGAGATTCCAAAGAAGCAAGCCATGGGGATTGAGAATATGCATCGAGATATGTTCTCAAAACAGGATGATTAGAGGATACCAAAGGTGAAGCCGAAACAATTTCCACGTAATCAATTTCAATGATACTTAACAACATAACCTCACCCCAGGTATCAACAAGGTCTGGTGAGGGAATAACCCAAGGATCAGACTTGACTAAAATCATGTTGACAGAGGCAACATGAGGAGATGGGAGTGGAAAGATGCTCATCAAGGCAGGATCTTTAAAGAGTCCTGCCCCCACATTCTCATAAGGAGCACCGGTGTGTTTGACAGATGGAACATTTCCATCCAAGGAGGAAGAGGCAAAGAAGGATAATTGGTTGACTGTGACTATTTTCCCTTGATGGGGAAAATGAATCATATGGAGAAGGGAGGAGGCTACAGCATGCATGGCATGGGTCCAGCTCCGTTCGAGTAGAAGATTGTAGCTAAGATTAACATCAATGATCTCTACTTTGAGATGTACCATCTTGCCCTCGAAAGTAATGGCAAGGTTGGGAAGGACACCGAATGGTCATGAATCACGCCTGTCAAAATCTTCCAGAGTGTTAGGGGATTGGTTCAGAGTAGGAGAACCAATTTCCTTCCAACAAGTGACAAACATGATGCAGGTAGAAGCACCTTCATTGATGACAATCCTATGAATGGTTATCTCATTTATGATTACCTAAATGAGAAAGACAATTTGATGAGGTAAACGTGGAATGTGGTTTTCCAGGTCAAAACAAATGATATTAGAGTCAACTAGATCAATACCCTCAATAGCCGAAAGTAACGATTTCCACTGAGAAGGACAGCTTTGAAGGACCTTTAGAGCAGACATAGCTGATGGCACTTGAGACAAATCTTCAACAATGTTATAATGTTGAGTGGCTCGAGCATCAGGATTATACGAGGACTTTCAAAGCACATCTCGAGAAGGTGGTCAAATGGAAAAATCAGGATTAGGTCACTCTATATGGAGAGGAATAGAACTGGACGGGGCGGAAGAAGAAGGGGTACCTTCTCTCTTTCCCTGATGACGAGGTAGGAGTTTGATAATCTTTTGACCTGGAAGCCACGTTAATCGGGGTACTCATCATGAACACTTGTGAACCTGAGGAAGCAGATGACTGATGCTGGTCTACCATTTGAGTTTGCTAGGATGGAAAGGGCTCTTTTAGGAAAGTTGGGGTCCCTTTGAGCAAATGACTAACTCCAAACCATCTGGGACAATCCTTAGTATATTGATCCTCCTCACAGATGAGGCACGGATATTTGGATTTCCATTGGGAAGCATCACCAGCAGATGACTTAGGAGGACCCTATTTTGGGGCATCGGCGTTACCCTTCCCTTTGCCTTTCTTCTTACCTTTAGAGGATTTATCCACGGCGGTAGACTGGACAGCATGAACCTCTGAGGTTTACCAGGGCTAGATGAATTACGAGAAAGGTCATTGGGAGAAGTGTTGGAGATCGACTTTTGTTTGGAAGAAGATTTTGCAGGGGTCTGAGTCACTGAACCAATTACTCCATCAACAGGAGGTGTGGCCAGAGACTTATATGTCATCAAATCAGATGATGGTCTAGGCACATTGGGAAACACATCATATAATGTGCCAGACTATGAATAGACAAGGTCTAGATACTGGGCACATGCGATGGCTTGTTCCTTAGTGATGCATCCAACCATAGTAATGTGCTTACAAATTTTGTTGACAAATGATTTGGTGAACCACTCAGTCAACAAATGATCAACAATTTCAAACTTAATCAGATGACGCCTATGTCTCCATTCATAGATATGATCAGATATGTGAGTCGCAGTGTCTTGCTTGAGTTATGTTAACAGATGGGTGCCAATTCATAGTGAATTGGTAGCTTGAAATGTGTGAGAAAGGCTATGGCGAGAGTGTTAAAGTCATGATAGGTATTTTGAGGTAGCTCGATATAACATTTGGCTGCAGCACCTGTAAGAGTTCATTGGAAAAGACAAAGACAAATGGAATCATCAATGTAGGAATTCGAGGAGCACCAAAGGTGATATGTCATCACATGGGCTTGAGGATCCTCTTTCGCTTTTCCTTCAAACTTTTGACAATCGCTCGAAATCTTGGATGGAACTGGAGGCCAATATGACGAATGAAGGACTGGGTCATTCGTGAGTCTAGAAACATCTAGCAATTCTAGCATAGCTAAGAACGACAATTGGGTATTGAAAGGCATTTGGGGTCCCAAATGGTAGGGCCCATCCCTGCTGGTAAGGATTTTTTCCATAAGGCATTTTATTTTTCCCCCACTGTAAGTTACATTTCCCGTAGGGAGGATTATGACCTTGAAAGCCTTGGAACTGTCTGACCAGAGGCGGTTGATAAGAAACATACTAGTTAAAGGGTTGTTGAGCTTGATGACCTTGGACATTTGGATTTTGCACCTGATGTCCTTAAGCATAAGGGTTTTGAACCTGCTACCCCTAGACAAAAGGGTTTTGGACCTGTTGCCCTTAGACGTAAGGATTCTACACTTGTTGTCCTTAGACATAAGGATTTTGGACTTGTTTTCCTTGGACAAAAGGAGGTTGAACTTGTTTCCCTTGGACATAAGGATTTTGTGTCTGATGTTGTAGGACTTGACCCTGGCCTTGCCCTTGCAAGGGTTGACCCTGTTGATATGAGTATAACGGTTGCTACTACCTGAGTTGACCTTGTTGCTACAAGGGTTGACCTTGCGGTTGTAAAGGCTGTCCCTACGACTGTAGAGGTTGACCTTGTGAAGGTATAGGCTGGGAGATTACAGCGCATACTGCATTTGTGGCTGCATGGTTTGCTGCAACTGTTGCGATGGTTGCCCCTGTGGTTATTGTAGTTCTCCTTGCTGCAACATCATCTGGCCTTGCTTCTGCATGGATGGCCCTTATTGCAACAAAAGTTGCCCTTGCTGTTGCATGGATGGCCCTTGCTACAATGAAGGTTTCCCTTGCTATTGCAAGAGCTGACCTTGCTGTTGCAAAGGTACTTGAATAGTTCCTGGAATATCAACTTGAAAGTTCTCGAACTGTATCTAACCATACCCATTGAGCATGGCGAATGGACCAGGATGGACATAAGGTCTAGGTTGGGGGCTCTATGGCAGATTAGCCATCACTTGTGAACCATATGGAACATAAGGAGGTTGGTACTAACCATGAGCCATATTGGGTTGCTGGTATTAGACATGAATTGACCCAGATGGACCAACATTGGGCTGTTGGTACTGGACATTACTTGATCCAATAGGACCAGCAAGATTTGAAATGGCACCCAAAGAGGGTTGGTTCATTCCAACCATGTGAGGTTGTGAGCCAATCACATTGGTTGTGCCAAACATCATAGAAACATTTGAACTCTGCCCCCTAGGCGGTGGGATAGCCTACCTACTTACTGGAGGGATAGAAGAACTGACAATGACATGACTCGAGATCGTTGGTTGAGCTGGAATAGTTACCTGAACCGGTGAAACAAGAGGATTTGGAAAGGTGGGTTGCACTGGGATTGAAGTAACTACAGAAATCACCGTCTGTTGGGAGGTTAGGTTCTGAGTGAATAGATCTGTGGTAGGCATAGCGCTAGATGTCCAAATAGGGTTGTGATACAATGATCAGGCAATAGGCATGCCTGAAACCAACTGAGCTAAAGTCGTGTAATTACGCAGTAACTCAAGATGAACACTAGTTGGAATGCTCCCCGTGTAAGGGAAACCTTCAAGAGGGAAAGGGTATTCCTGCTCCTCGACTATGCGTAGAGTGGAAACCTCTGGGTGACCCAGAGAGGAGACTGGGATTTTGCCTTCTGATTCCATGGGTGAAAACAGGAGACGATGGACTACCAAAGATGTTTGAGGGGATAGTTCCAAAGGAATACCTGAATGATCGTACGGACTGTACGAACATAGAGGTGATATCACAACAGGATCAAACAAAGGATTTGGAGGATAAACAACCAGTCCAAGCTGAACTTCAAAAGTCGGTGGACTCTCGAGAGTCTGGATAGGATTATTTGGAGATTCTGGGCCAATGTCAGAAAGTGACCTAGTATCTGAAGGGGGAGGAAGAGATGACAAAGGTTGAATACTCAGAATAATTCCAAGCTCAACACCTTGGTCCTCAAGCAACTGTGACAATTCAGGAAAAGGCTCCTCAGGCAATATTTTAGACGGAGGAGAGGAAGAGGAACTAGGTGAACCAGTTGGTTCAACCACGATGATTTTGTCTCACATAACTGAAAAGAAGATTGATTTCAAGGGCTTTAAAATGTATTTAAAGGTATACTCACGATGTGGTCTAAAAGACTAACAAGAATGTTATAAGATTGTGGGCAACAATTTTTTAAGACGCAAAAACAAATTGGTGCTCTTTCATGTTTTAAGAATCGAGAAAGAAGCAAAGGTGACTCTATCACTTTCGGTTTGAAATGAGCTCGAAAGGACAAGTGGTCGAATAATATGTTATATTTAGGGAGTCAAAAAGATGGAAATAACTACTCAAGATGATCTAGGTAAAAACGATTACCAGGTAATTGTGAACTGCAAAATACCTCATGCAAACCGAGAAGTACAGGAAAGCAATCTCCCTGAATGTTGTGTTCGGTGTATCATGTTTACAAGGAGGTAGACTCGGCTTCCTATGGATAAAGGATTGCAACCTAGTGGGGTCTCCCTTTATATACGCGATGGTACGGGGAGCACAAGTATGTACTAGTGTTCTCTAGTGCCGAAGCAAATGATAGCGGTGTTGTACTATGAAACAACCCCCCCATTTATAACAAACAATAGTTAGGCTTAGAATTGTAAATGGGGACCCTTTTAAATTTTTAAGCTTACAATAATAAAACCCTAACTCTAAGAAAAATCCTAGAAAAACGTTACAAAACTAACTAAGGATGAAATCCATATCGCAGATTTCAAATCACACTTTTCCACATGACCATGTTTCAAAACCTATACAAAAGTGCAATATGCGATTAGGTCTCTTGTTGCGATAAGATCACCTTGTTATTTCACAATCACATTTTGCACTTTGCATAGTTTGTGAGAAACTTGACCAAGCCATTAGAACAACCATAAATGATTTGCGAAATGCAATATTGCGATATCCGTAATCACATTTTGCTTAATACATCCGGTAACACTGTAGTGTATCCCTTTTAAGACCGCGATGGGGGATTAAGTCTGGTAAAATGTGTGGAATAATTACGTTTTAAATGTTAAAATAAACAATTTGACAGGTTATTAAATATTTAGTGGCCCAAGGAAGGATAATCATTTTCCTAGTTATGGGTAGTTATAATCAAGTATGTCATTAAAACTTTTCTCATGATCCAAAGTCATTTCTCATAAGCTTTCAATCTTAATTACTAGATATCGTCTACACTGATATATCTTCTCTATCTTAGGAAAGTGACAAAATAAATTTCCCTAAGAAAGGTGATGCATAAACAAAGCAAATAGATCATTGTTGAAGCTAAGTCTACAGAGATGGCTCCTATCTTTGCTGATATAGCTTGTGATGCTACGAGAGGTGCAAAAACTTGGGAATTAATTTACAATAGGCTGGAGGACGAGCGTCCTAAAATCACTGTTACGAAAGAAACAACTAACTCAAAAATGCCTTCAAAAAATCAATATAGAGATGCTTCCTGTTCATTCCTTCATAGGATAGGAGCAAGGGCTAAAATTCTCCCCTATACATATATGATCAGGTGGGCGATTGAAAACCTTATCATTGAAGATAGGAAGTTCAAGAATTCAAAGATGGAGCTCATTGAGTTGTTCAAAGCAGAGGATCTGAAGAAGATTTACCACATACCTGATCCCTAGGATATCTATGATGGTACATTTGTGGCTAACTTTGCAAAGAAGAATCTAGACCCCTTCAAGCTAATTCAGGCTTGGAGGGTGTTGGACAACAAATTCAAGTATGACAAATCGGGTATGTATTCTTTAGCCTCTTTGGAAAACCCCTACAACTATGCATCAGCCATGTTATGTAGATTGTATGGGCTACCCAATAATACTAAGTTTTCAATTGGATGGATTCCTCTGGTTGATGCGTGTGTTAATTCCCATATCATGAATTTGCATTCCATCCTATCTGACAACCTAGCCAGCACCATTACTGAATATCAAAAGAAGAAAGCCTCCTTTTCAGATAGACTCCCTCCCTTCTATTTTAGTGCCTACATTATGAATGCTATCTTTTTTTGCACAACATTTCCAACCATGGGTTGGAGATGTACCTTACAAGATCCTTACCCAATCCATCTCAGTGATAAACAATTATGGGAGTCACATTACATACCTCACTTTTATAAGATACTCCATGTTGTTGTGTTACCCCTACATCAAATTATTTTCAATAAGAAAGCCCATAGGTTTTCCTAAGAAGATGTAGCAGACCTGCTTACTGTTGGAAAGTATTTTATTGAAGAGTGGTTCACCGATATTAGGGTTTTTGGTAGCACAACTGATCCACACTTCCTTCCTTTATATGTTTCTGATAAGTTATTAGTAAGAGAGATTGCCTACCAAACTGTGGGAAAGAGGATGACTAAAGTTCCCAAAGACGGAAAGAAGTCATTATGGCCAATTTTCCCTATCAAATGTGGTTCTTTTGCTTTAGCCAATTTTGTTCATGTCACTAAGGAATCAACACATATGGAGGCCTTTAGGCTTCATACATTGCCTAAGAGGCAATTTGATCCAAACAAAGTGGCATATAGTGTCACTACTAAAGTAAAGCTCAAGCCATGAGATCATGATGATAATCATTTTGAGGATTATTTACAGTCAGTCATATCCTTCGAACAAACATTCGAATGGGAAACAACGAATCTAAAACCTGAAGATTTTCAAATATTTTAGGAATTTAGAGATGAGAGGCTCTGGGTGATCCCAATGCATCTATTAAAACTCAAGGATATGTCTACTCCAAGCATCATTGTTGATAATGGAGGCCCTAGTTGTAAAATAGACTCTCATGGAAATGCTGAGAAGACACCAGACATAGGGAAGCCCCAAGATGATGACAACACAGCTAAGTCCAGTAGGAAGTCAGCTGAGAAACAAGTGATGAGCACCCTGGCTATAGAAATTGGTTAAGAGACCAAAGACGATAGTTTGGAGTAGGAATGGGATAAATTTAATCAGAAATTGCAAGGCACTCCCAAAGCCTCAAATGCCCAAGAAACAGAGGAATTCAAAGATCCTCCACATGTTCAAAAATATATAGAGCCCAAGTCTGCTGAAAAGCAATCTACACCTATGGACAAACAAGCAACAACGTCCCAACATACTGAAATTATCCTTTTTCTACCCACATCGGAGATTGTCCCCAAAGTGACTGAAATACCTCCACTTGATGTGTTTTATAACCCTCTCCACAAGGTTGTAGTTAGAAGGTAGAGAAAAAGGAGAAGGATAGATGCACCTAAATTCCCACTTGGAAACGAGCCTATGGACATTGTCTGGAAGGACATTCCTTTCAATCTGGCAGGGAACTTGACTAGACTATCACAGTTCACAAGAGCATATGCATCAGCCACTATGGACAAGGTTATTGAGGTCTCTACTCTGCTAAGAGAGAAAGAAGAGAGAATTGCATAGCTCTAACAAGAGCACGAGGCAGAGAAATAAAGCACAAACAGGCAACTGGCGGAGCAACTAAAGCAATTGTAGCAAGACATGGAGGTCCTGAAAATAAGCCATGAGGCCGATATATCGACCAAAAACATGCAACTCCAGGAAATGAAGCAATCCATGGAAATATACAAGGACATTCCCATTATTGATGAGTTCATCAAAGAGTCATTGGAATTAAATTCCCTTCTGGTGAGATAACAAGAGTATTTCTGCCAAAATATGTCACATGTTACTCCCTATCTGATTACTAGTGACCAAATGACAGACAACGCAATTGACCAGAGAACAAATTTTAATGATTTAAACACCAGAATCTTTGAGTTCCTTGAGTGGAAGGAAATAGAAGATGGAAAGAAGGCCAATCTACCCGAGATTGAAGAAACTCATAAAGACATTCTCTTTATAGATTCGGATGCCAAAATCAAACAAGCTGAGATAGCAGTTGCGAGGGAAGCTAGAGTATCAAAGAACATCACCAAAGTAGTGAATCACATCATATTCACCACCAATCTCATTAGGGAAGGAAATAAGAAATAAATGCATGATTGGACTGCTCTGTATAAAGATTGGCAAGAAAAGGAAGGGATTCATAGAGAGGCAATTATGAAACTGACCATGACAAATTGGGAGTCATATTGGTAGTATCTGGTTAAGCCACATAGGTAGATTATGACTCTCAACTATTCCCTTCACATGACTCAAAGGATGTTGCCACTGCTCACCAATGCGATCTTCACGAGATAGCTCAAGACTCATTTCAGGCCACCTCCTCATATCCAACCGATGACTGATATTTGTGATTTAAAGGACAAGCTAGTAGACAACAAATCATCCTCTTAGTTTTGTTTATTTAGCCTATGTTTATTTTTGGATTTGGTTATCTAGTTAGGAGGAAGGTTGTTTGAAACCTCCTCAAATTTTGTATAATCTATTTTTGCACATTTAGTTAGAGTAGTAGTTATACCCTTCTCATGCATTTAGAGAAGGGTCCAGAAATTTATCATCAAAAACATTTGCAAAGAATGCACTATTGTAAGTTTATGAATGCTTTGGTAAAATGATGGATGATCATTTCTTTTAGATAGCAGACTACCTTTCTTTGTTGATGCACTTTTGTATTCTTGGGAGACAATTTGATTTGAAGAAAGAAGTTGGTCTATGTCATTTTTCAAATGAGTAGGACTTCACACATATGGTACTATTATTGTTTATGATTGATTCTGTTTACATTTAATTAGTGGAAAAACTATACTTTCATGGATTATATGTGAGATTTATTATTTATGTTAAGCATTAATTTCACTTTTGTATGATGCCTAGCTGAGGTTGTGATTTTCATAGATAACTCATCATATATGCAATATATTTTATAAATTTCTTTGACTAACTATTTAGTCAAAGGAATTATCTTCTACGCTATAATCTCTGTTTAGTTGTGTTCAATATTTATTATCACATGCTAAACAGATATCCTTGTAGATTGCATATCACACAAGAACACCCGGGTTTATATTAGAATAAGTTAGTTAGAGAAATTACATTATAGAATAGGTAATTTATATTATCATTATTCTATTGCAAAGCACTTATAAACCACCCACTCTCATCTTAAAACCCACACTAGGAAACTGGTCCCATGTCCCCAGTCAGAGCCACCACTTTAAACAGAAAAGGAGTTGTCTTAAGGTCCGGACTGGGTGGTTATCCCCCATGTTTCGGCAGTAGAATTCTGAGGCCGCAACATTTTGGCGCTAGAAGGAGGGAATTCAACTGCGAATGGCAGATGAAGCTAAAAATCATTTGAAAATCATTCATAAATGTCAAAACCCCTCCACCATTTCTACACCTTCTCAAACTCATTCAGAATCTCCTGATCAGAAAGTTTGAAGTAGTAGAAACATCTCCCTCATCTGCTAAAGTAGTAAGGCAACCACCTTCCCCAGATTACACTCCCGAGTCTCCCAAAGTTCATTCTTTGATACAATAATTGGAACAAATACCCATTTCTATAGAGAAACCACAGAGACCCTAAGTATCTGAAGAAAGTGATACCTCCTTATTACAACAAACTAGTGTATTGACTAGACTGCAAAGTGAGAGACTTGGGGTTACCCCTTTCGAGTTCGCCATTCCTCCATGATGTAAGAAAGTCACTTCATCAACTTCTGAATCAGATACTAGTAAGATCACATCACTTTTCCATCCATTTACTCCTCCATCCACTTTTATCCAATCCACAACTTCTCAAATATCCACTTCTCCAATTAGTACTACAATTATCATAGTAAGTTCTTTGCCATCTATACCTACTTTGGACCGACCTTCCCATTTTCTCAGTCCCTGACTCAAATTATGGCCAATCAACCTTGAACAAATCTTGGTGTTGTCCTAGTTGCAAATCCAAATGCACTCCCAACAAACCCAGAAAAATGGATGCCTAAGTATAATTCTAACGATGCTCTCCTGGCCAAGGAACATCTAAATAATTTTATGTTAGCCATGAATCTCAATGGGGTTGCACTTGAAGATGTTATAATCAGACTGTTTCCTTATACTTTCCAAGGATCTGCTAGGTCTAGGTATTTTTCCCTCCAAACCGGTTCAATTAGAGACTGGGATACTTTTCAAGAAGTGTTTCTTTCAAAATTTGGTCATGATACAACGATAGTGTCCTTGATCAATGAGCTTTCTAATTTGAAAGCTAATCTAGATGAAAAGTTCAGAGATTTCAACTCCAGATCTAAAAAATTGCTAAACAAAATCCTAGCTACCTCTAAACCTGCTGTAGATGTACAAATAGAATGGTATATATCATCTCTGCCTTCTAATATTGCAATTTTTTTAGATAGAGCCAATAAGGCTACCCTTGTAGAAAACATGAAAGAAGCCATGTCTGTAGAAAGAAGAATCATGGCTTTGGAGAAGAGATCACAAATAGATGATGGGAAGACCAAAAAAGTGACATTTACGGATGAATCTAAGAAGAAGGCTTAAAAATACCCTTTTGATCTTAAATTGTTAAAGACAATGTCCAACAAAATGGTCGAAGTTAAAAAACAAGTTGCAGAATCCTCTGCTCCTAAGAAACCTTTTTGGTCATTCAAAAGGAACCCTTCTTCTACGTCACGACCCCCAAACACAATTTCAAATGTTGAATCTGACCAAGAAGCAAAAGAAGATTTGCTAAATGAAAAGGAAGCTGAAACGGAAGAAGAAATTGAACTAAATGGGATGTGGGATTTTATTCTCCCAACTGAAGAAGGCATAAGCAATGCCAGTGACTACAAGAAGCAAAACTTCTCCTGACATGTCTATCAAAAATCACAAGCAAAAAAGTTGCTACTCCTGCAAAGGAGAAAACAATAGCTAAAAAATCTAAGACTAGCCAAACCGATCCTATCCCTCCAGATTCCCCAAATGCCTCAAAAACATTGGTAATCTCAAACACGGTCGAATACAATATAGTGGAAGACATGAAAAAGACTAGAGCTAACATCCCACTACATGAGCTCACTAAACTCAAACAATGATAGAAGATCTTATAAGGGAATTGAAAGTAGATCCAGTATCCCCTCTGCCATTTGCTATAGTTACTCAAGCTTCCTACAATATGGGAAAACCTCCCTCATCCTCAAACTAGGTAGATCCCTCAGATCTAGTTCTGATTGGTGATAGGTCTATTTCTCATGTTCCTCCATTTCTGCTCACTTATGAAAGTTTCAACAGAAATGTTCACAACTTCCTTGTTGATTTGGGAGCCTCCTAAAATATAATTCCAAGGGCTGTGTGTACCAAATTGAATATTACACCTCAAAAATCTGCAGTGCACATAGTTCAGCTAGATAGGACAAAAGTTGAGGTGCTTGGAGAAATAGCATCAGTTTCAATTAGGATTTCCTCTAATCCAAAAATTTCCAAAATAATTGATATTTTGGTAGCCAATATCCCTGAATTTTATGTTTTAATTCTCAGTAGCTACTGGTTTGAAAAGTTGCATGGTTATTTCACAATTGATTGGTCTCACATGTGGTTTCCACGACAATGGTAAACCTAACCAAATCAAGGTAGACCGAGATAAATTCATGAAATATAGGGTCACCGACCTTGAGGGAAGCAACGAAACTATTGCTTTCACTAATAATATCATTGAAAACTACTCGGGTAAGTCCTCTTTAGGATCCTTTAATGCTTAGAGGTCTCCCTTTTTAGATAACGTTGTAGTCTCTCAAATCGAATTTTTTTCACAAATAGATCCTTCCAAATGTCTAAATTTAGTACATAAAGTTTATAATAACTCTCCATTCTGGACTCTCTATTTTGATGGTTCTAAATCAGAGGATGGCACAGGTGCAGGATGCATTTTGATCAATCTGCAAGGAGAAAAAACCATGCTGGCATGCAGACTTGAATTCCAGTGCACAAATAATGTCGCTGAATATGAAGCACTAATCCAAGGACTGTATAAAGCCATCGGTCTTAATGTCAAACACCTAAAAGTCTATGGTGATTCATAGATAATTGTGAAACAGGTGAGAAATACAATTCATTGTGTCTCTAGGCACCTTAAATACTATCAATCTTTAGCTCAGAAATTGGCTTCTCATTTTTCTACTTTCAACATATCTTCAGTCCCTAGATTACAAAACGCAAGTGCTACTTTACTTGCTAATGTGGCATCCACGCTTATACCCTCAGAAGACTTTAGTCCATACACATTTTCAATAGAATTAATATTTAGGCCATCAATTCCCGACAATGTAATAAATTGGAGAGTGTTCAACAACGTTGTGGATATAGTTAATTTCCTTACATCAGAGGGATCGTATGAAGAACAGATCATAGATGAACATGACCATGATCTAGAAATAAAACTTAATCATGATCATAACCCAATCCCAAATTTTGTGGTTAAAATGGAAGAGCTTTATGATCTAAAGGATAGATTTAAGAAAATTATGAACTCCAAAACTCAAAGTTCTACTTTGAGATTTGAAGTAGTAAACCTAGGGTCAAATGAAAAACCTCAAAATGTCAACCTAGGTCTAGGCCTATCATGTGAAGAAAGAATATCATTCATTAGGTTGTTGAAGAAATATATAAAGGTGTTTTTTCTTGGGATTATGCAGATCTCAAAACTTATGATGCCTCTATAATTCAACATACCATACCCATGACTTCAAATGAAAATCTAGTTCAACAGAAGCTGCGCAAAATTCACCCAAACCTTGAAAGTCAAATCAAATCGGAATTGAACAAGCTTCTGAAAGCCAAAGTAATCTTCCCTGCTAGACATTCTAAGTGGGTATCAAGTATGGTACCTGTAAGGAAAACGAATGGAGATATCTTGATTTGAATTGATTTTAGAAACTTGAATCAAGCTTACCAAAAAGATAATTTTCCCTTGCCCACCATGGAACATATATGGCAATCAATTGCAGGTTCTAAATTAATGTCCTTTTTAGATGGATTCTCAAGATATAATCAAATACTTTTCCATCCAGGTGACAGATTAAAGACAACATTCAGGACCAAGTGGGGAACATATGCCTATCAAAAGATGCCTTTTAGACTCATTAATGTGGGTGCCACATTTCAACGTGCTATGGACATTGCTTTCAGAGGTCTAATCAATAAATTAGTGGTTATTTACTTGGACGACATCACAATCTATTCCAATGATAGGAACAATCATTTGGCTGACCCGAAACACATTTTCGAAAGATGCAAGAAATACGACATTTCCTTAAATCCCAAAAAATCCTATTTTTCTTTACTAGAAGGAAAACTCCTTGGGTTTATAGTATCCAATAAATGAATTTAGATTGATCTTGATAGATTCCAAGAGATTGAAAATATTCCCCTCCCTCACAACAAGAAAAACATGCAATCATTCCTAGGCCAAATAAATTTTGTAAAAAGATTTGTCCCAAATTTTTCACAAATTGTTCTACCTCTTCAAGAAATGATAAGAAAAAATGTAGTTTTTAGATGGAACAAGGATGAAAGAGAGTCATTCTAGTTGATTGAAAAAACTATTATTAATTATCCCTCATTGACAACCCCGAACTTTCTCAAACCTTTTGTATTATATACTTTCTCATCTGATACATCATATGTAGCAGTTTTGACACAGCTGAACGGTGAAAATGTTGAGGCACCTATCTCCTTTTTCAGTTCTAACTTACAAGGCGCCGAATTAAATTATTCGGCTATAGAGAAACAAGCATTTGCTGTTTTTAAAACTTTGAAACATTTCAAACCTTTTCTTCTTAAAACCCATACAAAGATAATTGTACCCTACCCTATAGTAAGACAACTATTGATCCAAAGAGAAGTAGGGGAGAAAAGAGCTAATTGGGTAACTACACTCCAAGAATATTATGTGGGAATCTGGCCAGCTAAAATTGTAAGGGGCCAAGGTTTTTATAGGATGTTAACGGGAGCTTCCCAGTTACCATTAGAAGAAGATCAAGGTAATTAAGTACAAATATCAAAGGTAAGCCTCAATGAGACTCAATCACAATATGTTGATTTGAAATTTTATCTAAAAAATGGATATGATCTTATGCATCTTAATTATAAAACAAAGTGAGCTTTAAGATTGAAATCAAATCAGTATGAACTAGTCAATGATGTATTGTTTTGGAAGAATTATGATTTAGTATTGTTGAGATTCCTGGAGAAACCTGAAGCATGAAAGGTCATGCAGGAATTACATGATGGACCAGTTGGAGGACATTTTGGAGGAAATATCACGGCTCACAAAATCCTACATGCAGGGTATTATTGGCCAACGGTCTTTAAAGGTGCACATGAATATGCAAGGAAGTGCAAAACTTGTCAAACCACAACCGGAAGAGAAAGAAAGCGAACATTCCCTTTACAACCAGTTAACATCCAACAACCATTCGAATAATGGGGATTAGACATAATTGGTGAGATTGTTCCTAACTCTTCCAAACAACATAGGTACATCCTTACAACTACTAATTACTTTACTAAGTGGGTAGAAGTTGTCCCATTAAAGATAGCTAGTATAGAAAATATTACAGACTTCATTAATCAATACATAATTACCAGATTTTGCTTATCCTTAGCTTTAATGTTTGGCAATGTATCTTACTTTTATAGAAATACAATGGTAGGATTTGCTCTTAAACAAGGTTTCAAGTTGAAATATTCAGCCAATTATTATCCACAAGGTAATGGATTAGCAGAACCATTAGACAAGAACCTCACTAGAATTATCAAAAGGACGATTGATCAAAATCACAAGAATTGGCACAAAGCATTAACATTTGCTTTATGGGAAGACATGATTACTCAGAAAGCCTCTATTGGTTCTTCTCCTTTTTCTTTAGTTTATGGAAAAGAAGTTGTTCTTCCCATAAACGTAGTAGTCCCATCTCTTGCCCTAGTGCAATTTATTGATGAAAACCCTTCATCTTCTCTCCAAGCTAGACAATTTCAAATTCTCGAGCTTGAAGAAGAAAGAGAAAAGGCTAAAGCAACCCACTTCCATCATCAACAATTAGTCAAAACTTCTTTTGATACAACTTTTGCCAATCATAAAAATATTGAAGTAGGTGACTTGGTTTTAAAATGGGTCAAAGCACACGAGGAAACGGGTAGACATACCAAACTCCAAAGACTATGGCTTGGTCCTTTTTAGATCATTGAAAAAATTGGACAATCAACGTTTCATTTACAAGACTTATCCGGTAAGAAGGATTCTTTGCCTTTCAATGGGAAAATTTTGAAAAAGTACTTCTCCTAGTAGATAACCTCTTCCATTTTTGTAACATATTGCTTTCTAGGAAAATAATTGTCAAATAGTATTTACTTTTGGCTTTTCAAAATAAAATCTTTGATAACGTTTTTTCTTTTCTTCTATAAGAAAGTAAGAGTTAAAAGGAATAACTAGGACATTTGGGTACTAAAGTAAACTTGATTTTTTTGGAAAAACTTGACCTTGCTTAAAACATTTATTTTACAAACAAACTCTTATCTTTATAGAATATGAGGGTTTTGTTATCAGTGCAGAAAATAATATTTAACCTAGTAAGGATTTTTGCAGATCAACATCTTAAAAACTCTATAATTATCACCCAAAACTCTCAAAAGAGCCAATAATTCACCCCATCTATTAAAATTTTCCTTTTTCAAATTGTAATTCTAAAATATAAAAAACTTAAAAGATAAAAAGTCTCAGTACGATCTTGTTTACCATGTTCATAAGGAAGTGATTAAATTGATATTACCAATACTGCATACCAAATAGGGTAATGGCTAATGGTCTCCTCGATCAGAAGACAAGGGGTCTCATCAAGAGCCAGCTTGTTAAATTTAGTTATAACCAGTGAATGGCATTGTCATTAGTAGGCTACCATGCCTAGACAATGACTTTTAAGAAACCAGAAAAGAGAAAAATTACATACAAAAAAAGGAAAAAGAGGACAAGGTCCAAGTGAGATTCAATCCAAGTGAATATCATTTTGAAATTTGAAAATTCATATAGATGGGACAATGAATCATTGTTGGTTAAAATATAACCCTGTCGATGCTATGAATGCCTATTGGTAACAAAGGCTATATCTATGATAAATGAGTAAACGACAAAAAACTAATCTGCAAAATACACCTACTATATTTCTTTAAACTTTATTGGCTAATGCAAATGTTTATGCTTCTATCATTACAAGAGTAAAGTAATTAAGTAAATAAGCTAAGAAATTAATGATGATTCTAGAGACATGTTGTTTACTTTCTAATTCATGTAATCATTACTCTTATAACCCTAATTACTTTGAAAGTTTTTAGAAATTTCATAAAACTACTCAGAGATAATTGGTTCTCGCAAGTGAATCACCAATTGTTGTACTCCAAAACAACACCCCCATTTATAACAAACAATATCTAGGCTTAGAATTGTAAATGGGGACCCTTTTAAAGTTTTACAATTAGGATAATAAAACCCTAACTCTAAGAAAAATCCTAGAAAAACCTTTCAAAACTAACTAAGGATGAAATCCATATTACAAATCGCAAATCGCACTTTTCCACATGACCATGTTTAAAAACCTATACAAAAGTTCAATATGCGATTAGATATCCCACTGTGATAACATCACCTTGTCATTTTTCAATCGCATTTCGCACTTCGCATAGTTCTTGAGAAACTTGAGCAAGCCATTAGAACAACCACAAACAATTTGCAAAATGTGATATTGCGATCTCCGTAATCATATTTTGCTTAATACATCCGGTAACACTATACTGTATCCCTTTTAAGACTGTAATGCGCGATTAAGTCTGGTAAAATGTGTGGAATAATTACATTTTAAATGCTAAAACAAATGAGTTTGCAGGTTATTAAATATTTAGTGGTGCGAGGAACGATAATCATTTTCCTAGTTATGGTTAGTTATAATTGAGTATCTAATTAAAACATTTCTCACAATCCAAAGTCATTTCACAGAAGCTTTCAATATTAATTACTAGATATTGTCTGCGCTGATATATCTTGTCTATCTCAAGAAAGCAACAAAAGATGTGTCCCTAAGAAAGGTGATGCAGAAACAGAGCAAACAACCCATTTTTGAAGCTGAGTTTACAGAGATGGATCCTATCTTCGTTGATACATTTTGTGATGTTTTCGGAGGCACAACAAATTGGGAAATAATTTACAATAGGCTGGAGGATGAACATCCTAAAATCAGTGTTGCAAAAGCAACAACTGACTCAAAAAGGCATTTAGAACTTCAATATAGAGATGCTTCCTATTCATTCCTTCATAGGATAGGAGCAAGGGCTAAAATACTTCCTTATACAGATATGATCAGGTGGGTGATTGAAAACCTTATCATTGAAGATAGGCAGTTCAAGAATTCAAAGATGGAGCTCATTGGGTCGTTCAGAGCAGAGGATCTAAAGAAGATGTACCACACACCTGATTCTCCGGATATCTATGACGATACATTTGTGGCTAACTTTGCAAAGAAGAATCCAGACCCCTTCAAGCTAATTCAAGGTTGGAGGGTGTTGGACAACAAATTCAAGTATGACAAATCGGGTATGTATGCTATAGCCTCTTTGGCAAACCCATACAACTATGCAGCAGCCATGTTATGTAGATTGTTTGGGCTACCCAATAATACTAAGTTTTCAATTGAATGGATTCCTCTGATTGATGACTGTGTTAATTCCCATATCATGAATTGGAATTCCATCCTATCTGACAACCTAGCCACTACCATTACTGAATATCAACATAAGAAAGCCTCCTTTTCAGATAACCTCCCTCCCTTCTATTTTAGTGCCTACATTATGGATGCTATATGTTTTTGCACAACATTTCCAGCCATGGGTTGGAAATAGACCTTACAAGATCCTTACCCAATACATCTCAGTCATAAACAAATATGGGAGTCACATTACATACCTCACTTCTATAAGATATTCCATGTTGTTGTGTTTCCCCTACATCAAATGATTTTCAATAAGAAAGCCCCTAGGTTTTCCCAAGAAGCTGTAACAGACCTTCTTACTATTGGCACGTATTTTATTGAAGAGTGGTTCACCTATATTATGGTTTTTGGTAGCACAACCAATCCACACATCCTTCCTTTATATGTTTCTAATAAAGTTATTAGCAAGAGAGATTGCCTACCAGACTGTAGGAAAGGGGCTACCTAGAGTTCTCAAAGATGGAAATAAGTCATTATGGTCCATTTTCCTTGTCAAATGCGGTTCTTTTACTTTAACCAATTTTGTTCATGCCACTAAGGAATCAGCACATATGGAGGCCCTCAGGCTTCATACATTGCCGAATAAGAAATTTGATCCAAATAAAGTGGCATATAATGTAACTACTGGAGTAAAGCTCAAGCCATAAAATCATGATGATAATCATTTTGAGGATTTTTTATAGTGAGATGTATCCTTTGAACAAGCGTTTGAATGGGAAAAAGTGAATCTGAAACCTAAATATTTTCAAAGATTTCAGGAATTTAGAGATGAGAGGCTCTGATGATCCCAATGGATCTATTAAAACCCGAGGATAAGTCTACTCCAAGCCTCATTCTTGATAGTGGAGGCCCTATCTCTCAAATAGAATCTAACATAAACGCTGAGAAGACACCAGACACAGGGAAGACCCAAGATGCTGACAACATAGTTGAGTCCAGTAGGAAGTTGCATGAGAAGCAAGTTATGTGCACAGTGACTACAGAAATCGGTTCAAGGACCAAAGGCGGTAGTTTGGAGCAAGAATGGGATCAGTTTAATTAGAAATTGCAAGGCACTCCCAAAGCTTCAAATGCCCAAGAAAAAGAGGAATTCAAAACTCCTCCACATGTTCAAAGAGATATAGAGCCCAAGTCTGTTGACAAGAAATCTACACCTATGGAGGAACAAGCAACAATGTCCCAGCATATTGAAATCATCCTTGCTCTTCCCACATTAGATATTATCCTCAAAGTGACTAAAATACCTCCACTTGATGTGCTCTATAGCCCTCTCGACAAGGTTGTAGTTAGAAGGCAAAGAAAAAGGAGAAGGATAGATTCACCTGAGTTCCCACCTGGAAATGAGCCCATGGACATCGTCTGAAAGGACATTCCTTTCGATCCGGTTGAGAAATTGACAAGACTATCACAGTTCATGGGAGCATATGCATCGACCACTATGGAAAAGGCTACTAATGTCTCTACTCTGCTAAGGGAGAAAGAGGATTGAATTGCACAGCTCGAACAAGAGCTAGAGGCAGAGAAAGCAAGTGCAAATAGGCAAGTGTCGGAGAAACTGAAGCAATTGCAGCAAGACATGGAGGTTCTGAAAATAAGCCATGAGGTCGATATATCAACCAAAAACATGCAACTCCAGGAAATGCAGCAATCCATGGAAAGATACAAGGATGTTCCCATTACTGAGGAGTTCATCAAAGAGGCCTTGGAATTAAATTCCCTTCTGGTGAGATAGCAAGAGTATTTTTGCCAAAAGATGTCACATGTTACTCCCTATCTGACTACTAGCGACCAGCTGATAGACAAGGCAATTGACCAAAGAACAACTTTTAATGATTTAAACACTAGAATCTATGAGTTCATTGAGTGGCCAGAAATAGAAGATGGAAAGAAGGCCAATCTACCTGAGATTGAGGAAACTCATAAAGACATTCTCTTTATAGATTGGGATGCTAGAATCAAACAAGTTGAGCTAGCAGTTGCAAGGGCAACTGCAGTATCAAAGAACATCATCAAAGAAGTGAACCACATCATTTTTTTCATCGATCTCATCAACGAAGGTAATACGAAAGAAATGCTTGATTTGACTGCTCTATATAAAGGCTGGCAAGAAAAGGTAGGGATTCAAAGAGAGGCAATTGCAAAACTGACCACGACCAATTGGGAGTCGTATTGGCAGCATCTAGTTAAGCCACATAGCCAAATTATGACTCTCAATTGTTCCCTTCATACGACTCAAAGGATGTTTCCATCACTCACTGATGTGATCTTCACAGGACAACTCAGGGCTCATTTCGGGACACCTCCTCAAATCCAACTGATGATCGATATTTGTGATTTAAAGGACAAGCTGGAAGACAAAAAATCATCCTCTTAGTTTTGTTTATTTATTCTCTATTTATTTTTGGATTTAGTTACCTAGTTAGGAGGAAGGTTGTTTTAAACCTCCTCAAATTTTGTATAATATATTTTTTCACATTTAGTTAGAGTAGTATTTATACCCTCCTCATGCATTTAGAGAACGGTGCAGAATTTTATCAAAAACATTTGCAAAGAATGCATTATTGTAAGTTTTTGAATGCTTTGGTGAAATGATGGAACATGATCGTTTCTTTTAGATATCAGATTACTTTCCTTTGTTGATGCACTTTTGTATTCTTGGGAGAAAATTTGATTTGGAGAAAGAAGTTGGTCTATGTATGATCTAAAATGGGGCACTAAAGGCTTCTTATCATGCTTTACAAGAACCTCTCCCACTCCAAAGCTTATATATTCCCAAGATCTATGAGAATTTGCAGAATTAAAGGACTTGAAATAGGTGTGTGCTTTTGTTTTCCTTTAACTGTTAAGTGCTTATGTTCATTTTCTTCAACTGATATGAAATGCATATAACAATAAATAAAGCAGCAAATAAGCAAACCACAGGAGACAACAATATAATATGGAGTTCACCCTGATATCTTGGACTACGTCTCCTTGAGAAATAATTAACTCGATTAGGTTCTTTGGGAATATGGCTGAATTCTTTTACAAGTTCCA
Source organism: Pinus taeda (assembly GCA_000404065.3). Classification (NCBI taxonomy): domain Eukaryota; kingdom Viridiplantae; phylum Streptophyta; class Pinopsida; order Pinales; family Pinaceae; genus Pinus; species Pinus taeda. The sequence continues at coordinate 180,731 of APFE031175990.1, forward strand.
CACTCAACTCCAATAGGTTACGACTGAACCATTGGGCTTAGAACACCATTTTTATCCCTGGTCATTTGGCTCTCTAGCTCTCATCTCTCAGCTCTCGGCTTTGGCTCTAACTTTGGCTCTGGCTCTCAGCTCTAGCTCTGGCTCTGGCTCTAGCTCTCGGCTCTAGCTCTGGCTCTGGCTCTATCTATGGCTCTCAGCTCTAGCTCTAGCTCTGGCTTTGGTTGTCGGCTCTCTGTGTTATCAATGGTTCACTTGACCTCCAAGAAAATCTCAGTAACCTTTAGCCGCCCTCAATTGAGCTCCCTGTGCTTTTTGTAATACATCAGTTATAGTCACCTCCATCATTGAAGACCGACTATTTCATTACAAGAACCCGTTTACAAATGGATAAAGGAACCAGCGGGCATGGCCACCTGATCTCTTTACCTTCCTCTGTCCCTTTGATCCTGAGGAATCATTCCTTCCTGGCTCTTCAGCTTTGTGTGCTTCATAACGCATCCCTACTAATGAAACGCTCACTCATAGTGTGGCATAGGTGTGATGGCTATTTCCAAATGGAAATGAACCGGCGGCCTCTTTCTAGAACGAAATCTATGAAATAATGCATTCTTCGTTTGGAATGGAAATACAAAGGAATGCATAGAAAAACATATCATGGGCCTTAAGCCTAAACTTCAAATGGTGTTCAATCACATCTATATCCCTCTTGGGTCTGTCTTGTGATCGTAAATCCGGATTTCAAATATTATTCAATTGTGTTTATAATATTTATCAGGTTTGTGCCTTGATAGCTAATCGCAATTGCACTGCCCAAGAGTTATGGTCCATCCCCAATGCCTTTTTTTGTGATGCGATCAACTATCGTTGATCGCTTTATCGGCATATCACAATCGCTTCATCGGTGCTATTGCAAGTCATTCTATCACATGTGTGACGGCCCTTTATATTATTGCGATCCACAAATCACCGATATCGGCACATTACATATCACTATCACAACAGCCTCGGGGATCTTCCCTTTGACTATGCCGATCATCGATCCACCGATCGCAATCGCTCTATCGGCTCACCCAAGTTCTAATATCGCATGGCAGCCTACCTCCGATGCAATATGTCAGAGATTGTAATTGGAGGTCCTTAAGGCCTTTGGTTAAGCCCTCCCTTTTAAGCTTTTTGATGCAAAATTTACATATAACTCCACCTTTGACCCTTTTCTTTATCCGACTTAGATTTACAAAGGATTTTTTCCATTTAGCACCTTTTACCTCTTATATGAAGACTTTTAGACATAGAGGTTTATCCAAGATCCATTTTGGATCATGCCTTCCCACTAAAAAGCTTTTGGACTCCAAAATACTGATATACTGATCTGAACAGTGATGAGAGTACCTCACCCTCTTCTTTCAGCCTCCACACACTTGCCTTGCATAGTGCCTCCGAACCAAAGCCTTTGAACACTTCCTTCCTAGATGTGCTGGTCCTCCTGGGAAGAACTATCTTCCTCCTTGACATCCTGCAAAACTCCTGCTGAGAAGGTCACAGAAGGTAGTTTGAACTTCTCTGCCTTGATCATTGATCCAAGGTGGCTCAAACCAAGTTACATCTCCTTCACAAAATTTTCATTTGTACTTGTTTGAGATACTGTCAACAAAAACTATTAACAATGATAGGATTACAGACAACAACTGGATGGCCTAAACTCCTGCTTCAACAAAAGAAATAGATTTTCACATCTTGTGAATTACCTCCATGTCTTTACATCTGCATACAAATGATTGACTAGATAACAAGTCAACAAAAAATGCCTTTAAACAATTGACCCTTCAAGTCAAGCATGTAGAAAAAGAAAAAATTGATCCTAAAGTTCTTTTTCAAAGATGAAACACTTCATCATTATCTCCATCTTGGAGACAAAATCAACTTTTCCCAATTCAATATTACATTACATGCAGGTTTACAACAAATTAATCAACCCTTCAAGTTAATCACACATACATGTTCAAATACAAGGAAATCATCAACATCCCTGTGTTTATGCATATCAAGCTTATGCATGCATTTCATCCTTAAACTTTCGCTTAAGTACACAGTACTTTGGAAGCTGACATGAATATAATGTTGTAGTAATAAAGTGAGTCTCCTACTCAACTTTTCCATTCACCTTCTTGGTAAAGCCCTACAACTTGCATTCTATTAACAAAGAAATGCAAATAGATGCATTATATCAATAGACATGCAATCTTAATTGGATAACAATTCTACCCATTTCTTACCAATACATCTCAAAGGCCCTTCCTTTGTCTGCACATCAGCATCAACATGTGAATCATCTTGAAACACATCAATCATGGAATATTTCTTTCCATTCCTGCCATTCTTTCTTTCCACCTTCTTCAAGTTTTGTGGAAGCATTGTTGGATTCAGAGTCCAACATTTTGCAGCAATATGTCCTTGCTTATGGCAGTAAGTGCAACACATGTGCATCTTCTTGACAGCATGATTTGCCTTGTCCAGTGGACCTTTGGCTTCTTGCTTCCTTTCCTTCAAAAGTTTCCTATACGTGGTCATTCTCTTCCAACATCTAGAAACACTATGGTTATCCAAACCACAAAAGGAGCATGCAATTATTTTCCAATGCTTATATGGAAATTTATCATGCTTAACATAATCAAAAGGAATATGATTAGAACTAGATTTATACCTTTCTCTTTCGCCTTTATTGCCTTCATGAGGAGGTGAATTAAATTAAGAAGTAGCTCCCTTTGGAACACCATCAATCTCTTCAATGCTTTCAGAGTTTCCACAACTCTCTGTTTTAAGCGCATGATTATGAACATCTTCCTCCTGAAAATGATGTTTCAATCTATTGCATTCCCCAAGAATACAATCTTTACACTCTTGAGGTAGAAGACCTAAAACGAAACTCCTTCTTGGAACTGTTTTAATTGTCTTCATGGCAGCTTTGGAACTTTCTCCATAAGATTTTCCATAGCCAAGACCCAAATACTTAGGTCTTTCCTCAACCATTATTGGCTCAACAATACCCTATGCATGTTTTCCCAAGCCTTTTCCTTCATAGCCCATGTTGGACATTGACTTGGACCCTATAACTATGGTATCTTTTCCAAAAGAACCAATATAAACATTTCATAGAGGAAATTGAAGACACACTCGAATTATTTACCTCTTCTTCAAGCTGATACTTGACTAAGGCTTCTTTGGCAAAAAAGAGTTGAGTCTCCAACTCATGCATCCTTTTCAGGTTCATATTTGCAATATGAAGTTGCCTCTCCATTTCCTACAATTTGTCAGAAAGCAACTGCTTCTCTTCTTTCATGAAATTCAACTGCTCTAGAAGTATGATGCTCTTCCTTCCATCCTCATACATTTCTCTCATCATATCCATCATGATGAACAAGTCTTGCTTTGTGTCTTGATAAAAGAATCTTGTGATGAAGGAAGAATTTGAGGACTCACTTGTCGAAATAGTCATTATCAAAATGAACAAAAGAACTTCAAATAAGATTAACAAAGAGATTATTCAAGCAACCTTTTGCAACAAACCTCTTGTGCTTCAAGTATTGCTTTGACGTCCTTTGGGATAAGAAGAATGCCTTCAACCCTTCTTCTTTCTTGTCCTCTCCTGGACTTAGCTAACAATAGCTTTTCCTTCACCTCTGCAAACTCAAACAATAGTCAGTTTACAAACAATCAAACAATCATTCCTTGACTGTTTAAACACCTTTCAAGTTAAGCAAGCAAATAGATTGCTCTGTCAATCAAGCATCCTGCTTTGATCAATCAAGCATCGTGATACCAACTGATTCATGATACCACCTGCTCCATGATACCACCTGCTCTGGCATAACTTGGGCTCTAATATAAGCAGCTTTGATACCACCTTCTTTGAAGGCAGGTTTAATCAACCTGATGCTCTAATACCACCTAATCTGAAATGGGGCACTAAAGGCTTCTTGTCATGCTTTACAAGAGCCTCTCCCACTCCAAAGCTTATATATTCCCAAGATCTATGCTTATGATTGACAATTTGTAGAATTAAAGGACTTGAAATAGGTGTATGCTTTTGTTTGCCTTTAATTGTTAAGTGCTTATGTTCATTTGCTTCAACTGATATGAAATTCATATCACAAGAATTAAGCAAACTATAGGAGACAACAAGATAATATGGAGTTCACCTTGATATCTTGGGCTACGTCTCCTTGAGCACTGATCAACTCGATTAGGCTCTTTGGGATTATGGATGAATTCTTTTACAAGTTCCACACTCAACTCTAATAGGTTATGACTGAACCATTGGGCTTAGAATACCATTTATATCCCTAGTCATTTGGCTCTCTGGCTCTCGGCTCTTAGCTCTGGCTCTCAGCTCTAGCTTTGGCTCTCGGCTCTGGCTCTGGCTCTAACTCTGGCTCTGGCTCTGGCTCTTGGCTCTAGCTCTGGCTCTAGCTCTGGCTTTGGCTCTAGCTCTGGCTTTCGGCTTTCTATGCTATTAGTGGTTTTTTTGACCTCCAAGCGAATCTCAGCAACCTTAAGCCACCCTCAATTGAGCTCCCTGTGATTTTTGTAATACATCAGTTACAATCGCCTCCATCATTGAAGACTGTTTGTTTCATTACAAGAATCCATTTACAAATGGATAAAGGAATTGACGGGAATGTGTTACCGGGAATAGTGTCCACTCGGATGCTGCTATTCCCACTAAGACTGGTATCTATCTTAGAAACAAACAAGTAAAGTCTACTTTCGCTTTCCTTTATGAAAATAGATAGGAGTGGAACAAAGGAGACC
>APFE031176001.1:0-15624 GCA_000404065.3 Pinus taeda
AACATTTTGCTTCCCTTTTTTGTAGATGATTTCAAAGTCATAACCCAACATCTCTGTGACCCATTTTTGTTTCTCTTCAGAGGATAATCTTTGTTCTAAAAAGTATTCAATACTATCATGATCCATTTTGACCTTGAAGTGTCTTCTCATTAGGTAAGGTCACCATGTCTTAAGTGCATGTACTATTGCCAACATTTACTTCTCATAAATAGATTTATTGAGGGACAGTTGTTTGTATGTATGTAACCATAAAAATACCCAATCGCCTGGATCAAAAATTATTCCATTGTGATGTTGATCTACCTGTTGTTTCATTCGATTCAACACCAAAGTGGAATTATCCTTTAAAGTTGGAGAACTTGTTGTTGATGCTTGATGTAATTTTTCACTGCTTGAATTTTTTTCTTCTTCATATGTCCTTCTATATGGAGTGTTTGAGGAGTGGTAATTTCCTCCAATGCATTACAAGAGATGGTTGGATTCATTTCTTGATTCTTTATGTGATTTCGCACTTCTTGAACATTTTTCTTCTTGATATTTCCTTCTATCCTAATAGTTTGAGGAGCGGTAATTCCAATCATTACATTACAATATATGGTCAGAGTCATTTCTTGTTTCTTGACGTGGTCTTTCACTTCTTGAACCTTTTTCTTCATGATATGTCCTTCTATCTTAAGAGTTTGAAGAGTAGTAATTATTTCCAATGCTTTACAAGATGTGGTCGAATTCATTTCTTCTTTCTCTAGGGTTGGTTCCTGGTGTATATACTCTTATTTTGATGTTTCTTGATCCTTTTCCTCCTATCCAAAATCAACGTAAAATAATTTATTCTCAACACACTTATGATCTTTAATGTAATTTTTATCACAATTGTAACAAAGCCCCTTTTCTCTTTTTTCTTCCAATTTTTGTGGTGTAACCCTTGTAGGTTGTGGAAGGCTAGGAGAAGCAACAATTCCATCTTTATAGTTGTGAGGGGTAGACTTCCTTATTGCCATAATTTTTCCTTCCACTTTGAAACAAATCCCATTTTCTCTTTTTTCTTCCAGTTGTTGTGGTGTTGCTCTAAAGAAGGTGCTTTTCTTTGTATCCTCATAATTTGCTATAATTTCCTCTGTGAAAATTGACCACAGAACAAGTGGTTTACGAGAACAAAGCCCTTTATACCATAAAAATTGATCTTGTTCTAAATATGAAGATGCAATACATACCATTTGTAACATTGGTACACCATGTAGATCAAAATATTTCTACATCCGTAGTGTCCAATTTACCAGATCCTTGCCATTAAACTTCCTCATCTCGATTTTTCTTGATTTTAAGAGCTCAATCTTGAAATGACTGCAACTCTGTAATTTCAGATCTCTGAGTTTTGAAATTTCTTCATGTGGTAGCTCTTTAAGTTATATTTCTAACCCAGAAGTCTAATTAGAATTTGATTATCCAAGAAAGAGTTATGCCAAATATTCCATGGTGACCTGATTGTAGACTATTTCAGTAGAGCGAAATTGTATGACGATCCATGTCTCCCTATTTCGACATTAGTACCTAAAACTGACATGCAAGAAACTACAAGAAGCCCTATTTCTACAAATTCTGATTCAAATTCAATCTGATGCTCAGAGAGAAAGTTATTATGATTTTCCCAAGGTGACCTATTTGGAATGTAATTCGGGGGTTTGAAAAAAGCCTAACTTCCTCAGATTATATATCTTAGAATATAGAGAGACAGGATCTGAAATTTAGAACTGAGGTTCAAACCTATTTCTTCTCAAATGGGTTTTTTTTTTAGCTTCTAAAACTTCGTAGGGAAAGCGTTATAGCGAAAATTCCAAAATGACCTATTTTAGATGAAATTTTGGAGCATACAAAAACCCTAACTTCCTCATATCATATCTCAGAAAATATAGTGAGACAAGTTATGAAATTCGGTCGCACGGTTCAGCACGATTTTGTCTCAAATGGGTTTTGTTTTCACTTATGAAACATCGTACAAAAATTGCTATAGCGAAAATGCCACGATGACCTCTTTGGAGCAATGAAACCCTAGAATTAAGACTCTTCGAGGGGGCAACCTCCTTTACATTATACAAGTGAACAATCCATGATACAAATGAAATGACTTCCTTTATATATAAAGGAGTCTAAGGGGTCATAATATAATCAGAACCAACATAACAATAATAATGTAAGGGCACAATAATAACAATAGTGGGTTTCTATGGGGACTACATTGGCATAACAATATAATAAGTGGGTTGTACTAATAACAATAAGGGGTTACACTAGTAGTATAGGTACCTAACAAACATACCTCATTGAAAGTCTTCAGCTTGTTTGGGTATCATTTCTGAGTCAAATGTTGTAAATTAGTATGTCATGTCGCCGATATGTTCAAGAGACATCCAACCTCAGTAAAACTAATTTACCATTCATAAGTCAATCCCCTATTACAACAAACTGTTGTTCTTCAAAAGTTGACATGAGTTTCATGTTGTAGGCCATTCTACGATGGGTCACTTCCTATCTACTTCAACTCATTATCTTGGAAGTTGATCTAGAAATCTTATGTAGCTTAGAGCATGGATTGCTTAATGGCACGTTTCTTGCCTTCAATGACAGGGTCTCATCATTTACCTCCAATCGAATGATTCTATGAGTTTCTGACATTAGAGAATATATTCACACTTCATAGATTCTACAAGAAGTACCTTGAGAACCATTGTCATTATTGGTGGTTTCTCTCGTGCTTGTTAACGGTTGACATAATTAACTAGTAATCAAGTTGTTTCTACCATGTTCGACTACAATACATTCATGCGCATGGTCAGATTCATACTACATATCGATCTATGGAGTAAATACCTAGGATATAGTTTCATCCATACAAGTTGCGTGAAGTTATTAAATATTCATGATTTTAATCATAGATCCATTGATGGTTATGTCCATATTATGTCATGTATTGACATGGATCTTCAGATTTATTTCCATACTCATTTTAAAGATATTTATTCTCTAAGTATGTGAATTCCTACCTCAACAATGATTTTATATTTCATTGTAACATTTGATTGTCTATTTAAGGTCCCTGACTATAGTCTCTAACTCAAACCTCAGCATGATAAAGCACTTCAGTCATCAAACATCTTTTATGACTTTTCACCTTAGGGGATAATTTGTTACACGTCATTTTATTTCATAAGAGAAATGACCATCATTTTGGATCTTTCACTATCCATTAACATGTTCCAAAGCATCCCCCTGCAAGGCTAGAACCCAAATTTTCCCAAAGGGAATGAATTTCCTAGATATGAAGCCTCAAAAACTGATTTTGGGGTTCCTGCACAGTTCCCTAGTCCAATTTTTCACATATGCATAAGAGACAATTAGAAACTGCGTAAAAGTGTGCTATGTTTGACACTATGACCTGCGCACATGACGTAACACAAGTAAAAATAAAAAGTAAATTCTAGAAGCATTATTAGTCATATCTTTCCCAACTAACAAGCTTCGAATGGATGCATATTCATCATTGGTCCCTCCCATCATGGAGATACTTCCCTCCCTTTGTGGAACACCTATCCCACAAATTTTTGTTCTCATTTCTTAGGAAGAGGATCCCAAACCTCCTCCTCTTGGCCTATAAATCAAACATAGGGCAGAGGATTGAGGAGGACCATTGAAGGTAGGCTTATGCTGCATAAATAAGGATAGTAGGGTTTTCATCCAGGTAGAGGGTTGGAGATTGTGAGAAGAGACTTGTAACATCAATGATTGGAGTTGTATGTTTGTTCTCCATTTTACTTTATAAAATTAATTTTTTCTTTCCTAATCATGTCTCCTTTGATATCATTTTTGGGATTCCTTGATCACCCACATAGGTTATGATTGTTTATTGATTTAATTTATGACACATGTTGATTTAAGTAGTTCATTTGTCTTTCATTCTATATATTAGATGCTTTTATTTGTTGTGTTTTATGTCTATATATATCTCCTTCAAGACATCATGGAGAAGTTGTGGAAAGTGTTGGAACGACCTCTAAAGAATCAAGGGGAAGATAATTGATGAGGGCTCTAAAATGGACTTCAACGGGCATTTCGATAAAATGGTAAGTGATCTATATCATATTGGTTGTTTAAATTAATCATAAGCTAGAAAAAGGAAGAAGTTCTTTTTTTTTATTACTAGCTTTCATTTGATATTTAGGGAGGTCCATCTTGTCCACAAGATGGATTAGTCCACCTAACAAATATAATCCTTCTTGCAAACAAGACGGATCTCCCTAGATCTCAAACAAAATCTAGTAACAAACAAGAAAGAACTGCTACCTTCCCTTAGCTTATGATTGATTGAAACAAATAATATGAGAGAGTTCACTTACCATTTTAGAAAAATTCTGGTTGAGATTTAGGGAGATCCATCTTGCCCACAAGATGGATTAGTTAGCCTAAAACACCTACACACAAAATCTTTCACCGCAAAAATATTGACGTTGATGTCCGTATAAAGATAATTTGTTTACTGAGATAGATAGGTATGATCCCTTGTAGTCATTAATTCTTTGTGAATCTCGATCTACTACATAGTTCACTAAAATGTTAAACTTTAATCAACATGTTCTTCTACATCTAGTATTTTTCCATCTGACATTCCTCTCTTGATAAAAAGACAATTTCTCCAATTACACTTATTCAAGGATGCAATTTCTTTGAATACACATCAAGCATAGATATAGGTCTAATTGCCACCTTTAGTTATTCCACAACTTAATGTCACATCCTCCATATGCTTATTTTTTCTTATAATAGGAATTTATTTGTCTAATATGATAATTACTTCCAATTTTTTGTATTCTTAAGTTGACTTATGTCATTTATGTCAATAAGTAATTATACAAAGAAAAATCTCAACTATATTGCAATAAAAATAGTATCCTAAAGATACAACAAAACACAATAAGAAACACAATATTACATTGGGAATAACGCAACTAACTTTTCTACTATGGATAATTCATTATTGATCAATGTTTATAATGAAAAATTCCTAGAAAATTGTGCCAATTTTCCAAACACTAATTTGAGTTAAACCTAGTCAAACTTCTTGTTAAAAATTCACTCCACCCAAAATCTTGACCTTCTTTAGAAACTCAACTTTCCATGTCGAAAACAATGTTTTTTTTTGTTGTTATTGAAACTTGGCTTTCTGCATCTTGTCTCTTTCACTTAAACGAGTGGAAGATATATTTTCTTGCGAGATTCGAATTTGTGTCAAGTTTGGAGGTCTAATTTTCTTATATATATTGGTGAAATGTGTGTGATTTTGAGCAAGGGTCACCTTAATGGTGGCCTTGAGTTATGCTTCTTGGAGTCTACATAAACAAATAAGAAATTGAATTTTCCTTTTAATATTTATAATTTCTTTTGTTGATTTTCAAGGATCCTAAGCATGTGAGATTACCTCTCAAAGCTACAAAAGTCAACACTCCCTCTTAGCAAGTGAGGCATTCTCTTGCAACAATTTTTTATTTAAGAAGGAATTCTCCTTAATAGAAAATTTTAATGAGGTTTCCATAATGACCCATGTATATTCCAGGTGGACCATGATCCTTTATGACTCTTCAGCAAAATGTACAAAACTCTTTTGGTCATGAGGTTACACTAGGCATTAAATATTTTCACCTTTCTATGCAGAGTCCTTTGTGACCAACCAAAGTCCCTATGTTATTTGGAGGTGAGTTTCATCTATCTCCCTTAGTTGACATAGTGAAGTCCTTTTGCTAGCCATGTCCTTTAGTTGACATAGTAATGGCAAAAACGCACGTCATTCTTTCTGGTCGGCATGCCAAATTTAACTTACCGCTAAATATATTAAGCTTCAAATGATATGGTAAGTATATAAATAACTATTAGGATCAATATCGTAGGTCGTAGGATCAAAGGCACTTGAAAAAGCTATTTTCTTGACAGTTTCTCTGCAGTAAATAAGCAAAAGCCTCCAACATATATCTTAGAAAGCGACGAGATGGAGAAATCAAGAAATGGAAGCGAAAATGATAATATCAATTGTACAAGAGAAACGTTTCAGCCGGCTGCTAGAGAAATGTTTCAGCGGCTTATTTGTCATGTAGAGAAGGAGACAAATAATAGAGCTTCCACAGCAACAAGTAGAACGGATGGTTTTTCACAGGAAGAGTGTGAAAATCAGTGTGCTGTTCAGCAGCACTTGATCTCTAGCGTAGTGTTTAGATGGATTGAACGAGACAACGGAGATGAGTGGGAATTGGAGAACATTTGGGACAATGTCTTTGTACGTCAATTAGATGACATTGGACAGAAACCCAACAGTGAATGGCATACTGTGAACTACGGTGGCAAAAGAAATATCCAAGCTGCAATGGCTGAGAACGCGAATATTGTTTTGCTACGAACTATCTTTGATTGGAGTCGCGTAGACGGAAACGTGTCGAGCCACCAAATTGCATGGAGTGGCAATTTCGCAGATTGTCATCGGATACTGCAACTATTGGAAGACAATAGTAATGCCATTAATTCTATTCAATTGAGAGGTGAACGTTTTGATCTTCATCCTCATTTGCGAGAGCAATACCTTGCTCGCCATTTGCCACGAGACGCTATCCATTGGAAAAGATAATGCAAAACAATTGCCATGCAATCACGTTTTTCATTGGAACTGCATTTTAAAGTGGTTTTGTCTTAAACTTGAATGTCCCCTGTGCAGGAATGAATTTCACCGGCATTGTAGCGGCGAGTAAGTTCTTTACCGAAGTCGAATTCTTGTGAATGCATTAATGCGAACTGGCACCCATCACACCTACTTGTGTCGTTATTTATACCATAAAAGTGAAACGTGGGTAAGTAAATAAATTTTCCATTCAGCATATTTATATCAAAAGCTCAAGGAGTGATTGGAAATTGGTGTAAATTTGGAATGTATTTTCATCGGTCATTCATTTAAATATAGATGAATTCAGTACCGTTGGATATTTTACAATTTAAACATAGGCGAATTAAACTAGAAATAGAAGAATATCTGGTTGAACATATCAAAAGGTGAACCAAAATATTATTTCTCAAGTGAATGGTTAATACAAACCATCCTTCCGATGATATATCTTTCATAGTTCACTTTGTTTTCGTTCATTTGTGTAAAATACAAATTAATAAATAATTAACTACATTTAATATCAATTAAAAATTAAATACTCACTTATTTGTTTGTCTATTTATGACTGCTCCTCCAATTTTCTTGTTGGTATGAGAGCAGGTTTGATGCTGTCTCCCTCACGGGAGGGCTCAAGAGGATGAATGAAATATGTTGTTTTTTTTAAGTTAGAGTGTTTGTGTTTAGATTTGGCAGCTCTGACATTTTAATTTGGGCCAGTTTGTTTGGAGAATGTGTTTGTGTTTGTTAATTTGTGGAGAGCCGAGCTGCAAGGAGATGGTATAGAGAACAACTGAAAGATGCTTAATTAGTAATGGTGGAGCTACATACTAACAAAGGAGCCTATTCATATCATGCACTCCCTCTGCCGTGGGCATGATGACTTATGTAGGTATTCGGATATTTCCCTCCTTATTCTTATCACAATGGTTGAAAGAATGATAGTCATGACTATGAATGGCTTATTATTATGAGAATTAATTGATGAAGCCTCAAACCTATATTGCATAATCAAATTCAGACTTTATATGAGCTCTGCTTGTATCTTGGATGAAAGTATTAATACAACAATAATGATGACTTTGATTATGGTCATAATTTGGCTTCTACGCTTTGATGAGATGATTTTTCTTATATGATGATACAAATTTTATTTAAGGATGATTATGATGCCTTACCAAGGCATTATTGTTAGAATCCAATTATCTCTATATTTGATGAATTTAGAACAAGGTATGACTTTGATATTGATTGTAGTTTTGATTTTATATCTTGATGATCTACTTGTGATAGATGATGAGCCTCTGATGATAAGAATCAGAGGGAGATGGATTATGAAGCCCAAAATGATGTATCAAGGCATGGTTAATTGATGTCCACAATTTGTAAATCCTTGATACTTTGATTTGAGGTTATTGAATTCAGAATGACATCCGGTAGTTGATTGAAGTAATGTTCATTATGTTTTTGAAAAACCACACGTATATATATGATGTGCATAAAACGTAAATAGATTCATGATTGAGCCAGTTCATTCACATAGATTTCCCATTGAGCATTATTTGAAATATATGCATGAGATATTATATTTTGAGAATGAGATATTTCTCCTTGGTATTTTTCTGCACAAATGTATTGTTGATATTTGAGATTATTTTTTATAAGAACATTTGGATGTTTCTTTAGTAGGAGATCCGTCATGATATCTTGGATGAGAAGTCCATAACATAATCGACATTGATGATGATGTTGCTAGCATGGCTAATTGTGAGACAGGATAAAAAAATATCTTTAGAGATTTGTTTGAGCATGATCTGGATATGACATGGTTACATTTGGGACCAATATAATGTCACATATTGAGACAATCGATTTGTTCGAAAAAATATTAATCTTATGGTTGTAAAATCCTTGAGAGGGAGGATGATTAGGGTATCCTTTTGTTATTTATATGATTATATATGATCCGACATGATATTTGATTTGTTGTTTTGTGTGACTATGAAACATCTACTATTGAGACATGAATATTGCAGATATTATCACAAAGGCATTACCAAAGAGAAATTTCTTGGTTTTCAGAGAGAATCCCCTCAGTATGAGTTACAACACTAATCGAGGACACTAAGACAACTTCTCCTACCATGTTTGAGCTCCCAGGGTGAGGAATTGTGATGGAGGGCTCCTGGCGTTGAGGGAACTCTTGTAAATAGGATTTTACCCTTATCTGTTACCCATAGGGTTAGAGTAGTAGCTCACCCTATCTTTGTATTTATAGATTATACCCCACTTGGCATCATACCCATAAACCGAGCTTGTTGGGAGTACTGCTCCTCGTTTGGCCAATGAATTGAGAGTGTACTTGGGGGTCTATAACACAAGGAAATTATTATGCAAGTGTTCTACCACATGAAATGATCATCGATGGAAAGATCAGTAGCAATAGGATGGTTTTAGATGACCTGATATGATTCCAGGTTGAGGGTAAATCTCCCTAATGAAACTCCAGGGTCGAGCGTTTACTCCCCCATGTGACAAGGTATCCTATTTCCCAGTATGGGTGGAAGCTATTTCTCCCTGATGTCATTCCAGGTTAATTTTTTCTCCTTGATGATATGCTCTTCGATGAAAGCATCAAAAGTATCAACTCGATGACAAAGATTCCAAATAGTATCCTGATGGATAAAGGGTGGTAGCTTGAGCTCCTCTCTATTAACATATTCTTCTTCTTTTAGATTTGAGGATGTGCATGCATATGAGAAGGAACAATAAAGAGATAATCCTGAATAAGCAAGGGATAGATTGAGATGTACAATGATGATTTTTTATGGACATTGCATGACAACTACATGAAAAATATGATCTGTGATGATATATTGTTCGATGGACAGATATTAGCAGGTGGACTTCTCCCTAGTTGAAAGGCAGTGTTAATTTTTGTGACTGCGGTAAAATTCCACCTTGGATGACTCAAATGACTAAGATAATGATTGCATTATAGTCTTCTTTTTTATAGGACCGAAAACAAGCTAATATCACCCAATTTGGTTAAGAGGAGGTTGAATTATAAAATATTTTATTCATGCATGTATTCTGTAATGGATGGGCTCTAATCACATGCGTAACTTCTTGGGTCAATCTTAACCCCAAATAAACCCTTAGGAAATCATATAAATAGAACATACCTCAATATCATTTGGACAGATCTTCTCTTCTCTTTTGTTTTGGTTCACATAGGTTTGGAAGAAGGACTTCTCTCAAGGGTCCAAAATCATAGGCGAAAGGTTCACTCTGGGTTAGGGTCTTTTGGATCTCGGTCACTCATAGACAACATGGAATTTTGGTCCTTGGATGCTGGCAGATAAGCCTATGAGAGTGACTATAGACCCTTCGATGATGGAACAAAGGCTTATGGGAGTGACCATGGCTTCAGAGGTAGATCTAAAGCTTGAGGTCCCCAGTCACTGACATACGATTATCTTGAGAGTGACCAATACATCTTAGTCACTCGCACAATAACTGTAAGGGAGCGACTTTGGGATTTAGGTGTATATTTCCTTAGTAGTATGCATAAATTCTTCCTAAGGGTGATTGTGCAGTCGTAGTCGCTTGCATATAGTGGTAGAGAGAGAGAGAGAACAATTTTTCGGTCGCACATAGATAGTTTTGATGAGAGCGACTCGAGCTTAGGTCTAGGATATAATATCTTGACTTTAGTTGAATTAAATGATATCGTAGATCTTGGTTTCTGTAGATATGATTTGTTAGTATCCACTGCAAACATATTTATTAGGCTCATTGATAGTGACAATAGTGCTCAAAATTGTTCGACACAGTGATGACAATATGCAATAGTTGGCATTTGTTTGTGATAGCATAATAAAACCATCTGTATGAGGATTCTGATTCCTAACATGATTAGATATGCTTCACAAATATCATTATTATTTTGTTGCATATATAAAGTTATAGATCATTATACTCTCTTTTTCTCCATCATTTGATGACCATCTAAGAATAAGAATATTTTCAAGGGTTTTCTCCATAGTGGGTTTTTCCCTCTTCTCAAACCAATCCTAATGTATTTATATGTGTTCATGCTTTCTTGTACTATTCCTGTTATGTTCTGCTACATTGATGATGATGGCGTTATTATTTATTTTTATGTTATTTCCCATGTTTATATATAACGGTGTAGATTTGAATAATGTAATGATGATATGGGGTGAACTTAGTGTATTAGTGATGAAATGCAACTATCATAGAAAAGAACAATGTCGCATATGAAAAATTAACATATCTTGTCTTGCGAGATTCAAATTTCTGTCAAGTTTGGAGGTCAAATTTTCTTATATATAGTGGTCAAATGAGTGTGATTTTAACCAAGGGTAACCTCAAATGGTGTTGTTGAGTTATGCTTATTTCAGTCTACAAAAACAAATAATAAAATTGAATTTCCCTTTGAATATTTATAATTTCCTTTGTTTATTTTGAAGGATCCTAAGCATCTAATATTACCTTTCAATGCTACAAAAATTAGCACTCCCTCTTAGTGAGTGAGGTATTCTCTTGCAATAGACTTGTCTTTAACAAGGAATTTCCTTCACAAGAAAAATTCAATGAGCTTGTCACAATGACAAATATATTTAAATATCCAAGGCGAGCAATGATCCTTTATGACACTTAAAGAAAATGTATAAAACTCTTCTCGTCATGACCTTAGCATAGGCATTAAATATTTTCAACTTCTTCAGATATTTTTCCTTTGAACTATTCACCTTTCTGGTCAGATTCCTTTTTGACCTACCCATATCCTTTTGTTATTTAAAGGTAGGTTTCATACATCTCCCTTGGTTGACATAGTCAAGTCTTTCTGCTAGCTAAGTCCTTCTGGATTCTATGGACAAGATATATCTAATTTTAGTTTCCATTGAAAATTTAATTTTTCTCATCCTTACCAAGTCCTTATGGCTTAAAAGGTGAATGTATACATATTTTATTAGTCAAAATCCTTTATGGCCCAACCAATATCAATTTTGTCTTCCTCATAATTCCTTTCAAAGAGGGAGACATCTAGCATCAAACTAAGCTAAAATGTATCCACAATTTATTCATTAATGAGTATATAATAGAGCTCAATTAATCCTTATTTCATAATTTATCAAATTTAGTAATTTGGTTATATGTTTATGCAAAGTCTCACTTATTTCCTTAAATATATCATAGGTACTAATGTACCATATATGTATATCAACTTGAAATGTTCAATTTTGAGATATTTGGTCCATAAATATGGATATGTAATTGAACAAAAAACTTTACAAAATCCTTCATCTCCAGGTCCTCCTTGTGGTAATCTTGGTTTCTCTCTCTCAATTGAGAGACCATATTAGCAACGTTCCTACAAAATTTATTCAATATATCATTAAAGAAACAATTATTATTTGAGTAAAGTGAGTCCGCATGGGGTAGCTCAAGCAGTAGTGGCCATGGAAATGAAGTCTCACCGAACTGAAAGTCTTTGGTTCAAATCTTGGGCTACCCTTCACCCGTAGTGGGGTATGTAATGGACATGAAAACCGGAGAGTGCTACCAAAGCTTACAAAAAAAATATATATATATTTGAGTAAAGTGATACAAGAAGAAAAGGCAAGACTGTAAGGAAAAAAAATAATAGTCAAAATGTAAGGGTATAAATTACTTATATTTTGAGAGTTGTACGAATGTTTTTATTTGATCTTGCCTCCTTGTAGATATCCTTTAAATTCTTCTATGATTCTTATATAATAATCCAAACCTAATGCTAGAATTTACTTTCTAGAAGATTTCAATAGGTTTTCTGTTTCCTTTAGAGATTAGTTCCCATTGATCATCTATCATCCTAAGTATTTATATATCTTTTCATTTTCCCTTCGTAGGAAATTCCTTCTTCCTACTACACTTGCTTGTACTACAACAATCCTTAAAAATTTTCCTTTTCTTATATCAGTAATAAGAAGAAAGTACCAATGATTCAACTAATAGAATAATAAATATCTAAGAAGTAAGGATGAGAAGAACATAAATAATTATCTTTCAATGATCAAATTCTTCAAATGAAGAATTTATTTTTCTTTAGAGGTGGCTTCAGATCATTATTTTATTCATTAACATTGGCCGTAGAATATTGTGCCTTTTCCTTCCCCTTTCTTTTAGGGAATCGTGGTGCATAGTGACCACTATTATGAAGGATGAATCATTTGAATTTTGATTTGTCCTTATTTTGATCTGATCTATTTATAATTCTTTGGTAAAATATTTCAATTTTGTTTTTTTTAAAATATCCAAAGTTCCTCTTATTAAAATTTCTATGATTCTTGCCTTTCATTTTGTGAGAAAAAATGGCTTGAGTCTCTTTGTTTTGAAGTTCATTTTTAACTTTGTGACCTGTTTTATTCTTGAATACAATCATCCCACATATCATGAAATGATGGTTGTTTTCCACGTGCATAAACTCCCTAATTGAATGGTTTACATGGTGAAGGATAATTAATTCCAATGGTTTGTATTCTTAATTTCTGTTATGTAAATATTTTTGAATCTTCAATAAGTGGCTATAAGTTGATCTATAATTTGAGTTATTTAAATAAGACAAGATGTCATAGAATCTGATTTAGTCATTTTAATATTGAAAAGATAATTCTTCAATGTTAATTTGTTTTTGTTATCATTTCTTTCATATAACTTTGTTAGGGAATTGTACATTTCTATAACACTTTTTATTTCTTTATCATGAAGAATCACTTGGTATTTATAGAGTATACAATAATCCTATTTGCCTTCTCTTACTCTTTTTGAATTTTCGTTCTACCCCACTCCCTTTAGTTCTGGAATATATTTTTCCACGTGATCTAAAAAGTTATTTTCTTCCCAGATGTTAAGTACTCGAGTTTTCCAAGATTGATAGTTGATTTCACCTTCCAATGTGTGTTCACTTATGAGGTTTGGAGCCATTATTCAAATTGCGATGAATCAAATGTTTGAGAAACCTCTTTCTCTATGACAAACTTAAAATTATTTAATTATTTTCTTGATTTTTTCTGATAATAGAAACTATATTTTCTAATGTGATAATTAATTCCAATGACTTGTATTCTTAATTTGTGTTATGTCATTTGTATCATGAAGTAATTATATATAGAAAAATATCAACTATAACATAATAACCATAGGTTCATAAAGATACTCTGAAACATAGTAAGAGACACATGATTACATTAGAAAATTCCAACCTTTAGAAAACCCACACCAACTTTTCTACTAAGGAGAATTCAATCTCCAACAAATTTCACAATTTAAATTGTCTATAAATATGTGTCAATTTTTCAATCAAAAATATGAGTCAAACATAGTCAAACTACCTACCAAGAACTTTGGCCTTCCCATAAAGCTCTGCCCACAAACTCATCTTTCTCTGTCTTGCCTCCTTCACTTAAATCGGCAAAAAATATCTTATCTTGTGAGATTTGAATTCATGAGAAACGGGGAGGTAAAATTGTATTATATATAGTGGTCAAATGAGTGCCGTTGTGACCAAGGGTAACCTCTAATGGTGGGACTGACTTAGGCTTTGTAGAGACTAAATCAATAAATATAAAAATTGAATTTTGATTTTAATATTTATAATTCCTTTTTCTTATTTTGAAGGATCCTTAGCATGCGAGATTACATCCGAGTGCTACAAAAATGAACACCATATACAGAGAATAGATGCATGCTACATGAATACATTTGTTATCACATTAATCTATGTAGATCTTATTTAGGAGGACTTACAAGACACTTTGGGAAACCAACATGGACCAAAATATTGGGTTGTTGGGTGCAACCAATCGTGGATCCCTTACAACACCATTCCCATTCAAGTGCAACAAGCATTCAAAATTATTTTACAATTACAAAGTTACTATATGAAAAGTGCATTTATATCTCATCACAATGTACTACTTCTTTGATTATCCTTGGACCAAACCTACTAATTTTTATCCTTCACAACTTGGATCCTTTGCCTCTCATGTTGGACATGCCAAGGCAATTGTCCATCTCTGCTCAATCACACCATTTTTTCTCACTTAACATGTTTAACTAAATATTTGACATATTTGTCTAGTTTGTATGTTGGATTGTTTCACCAATTATCTTGAATATTCCCAACTTTTACTTGTATTTGTTGGAGTAGTCCACAGGAGCTTCACTCAATGAACCTCTAACATAGAACATGCGTTTGTGGCATATTAAACAATACCTTTAGTTAGACTACATATTGGAAAATCCCTCTAAAAGTCACATTATTTAACCCCCTACCAATACGAATCCAATACACCTTCACAATTTGAAGAACTCGTACTTTCACTAGATATTGTACATTCCCATTTTTTCATTAGAATTTTTTATAACCATTTATATTTTTTTGTTAAATTTGAGCTATATTGTTAATAGCTGCCAATAATAAAACCATTTACCCGTTGTTATATGCTCAATATATTGTGTCATTTTTTTGCTCAATATATATCACCTAATATGAACCATGTGGTATCATATTGCTTCCTAGTGAAACCCCGTGGAGTAGTCAACTCCAATAAAAATGCTTTCACATATTAACTTTATAAACTTCGAATATCTTTTACCAATTCTACAGATTAAAAAAAAAATTACTTAACCATTGCCAAAGAATTATTCTACAATCGTCATTAATGAAATCTTCATTAACATTAGAACCATGCAAGTTTCTTTTTATAAAAAATCGGTTCAAACTTCTTCAATTTCCTACCTACAAAATTCTATTAAAAGAAATTTATAATGGAAGTCTTCATTACCATCATAACCATGGAAGTCTCCAAATTCCTACATCATTTCTTAAAAAGAACATTTAATAATAATACAATAGACCAAAT